>JAODAL010008042.1:0-120743 GCA_025379985.1 Phyllomedusa bahiana
ACTTGTTCTCATAGAGAACTATGGATTCCGTCGCTCCAAGTGAATGCATTTTTTTAGGGCGGTACGCCCCGTGAATAAGCAATGTTTTGGGGGCCCGGGGGCACCCCCCGCTGCCCCCCCCGCCCCTTATTCAAGCCGTAAATGCGGGGGGAAATCCGCCCCGCAATTACGCTTAATAAGCCGTGTGAACATGCCTTAAGAACCCCGGATGGTATTTTGTCCTCTTTTGCATGGTTTTGGGAGACTGTTCTGTCAGCGGTTTGTCGATTCACCCGTCCCCCTCAACAATTGAAATGCACATCTTC
The DNA here is from genome assembly GCA_025379985.1 of Phyllomedusa bahiana. Lineage (NCBI taxonomy): Eukaryota > Metazoa > Chordata > Amphibia > Anura > Hylidae > Phyllomedusa > Phyllomedusa bahiana. The sequence goes on from JAODAL010008042.1 coordinate 306, forward strand.
CTCCTGAAAAACGGGGGCAGAAGATTGAGCATGTGATAAGTTTTTCGGAACGCCAGCGGTGTAAAAAAAACAGTCCGTCTGAAAATCTGCTGGGTGGATTTTCTATTAAAGTCTATGTGGAAGGTTGAACCCGGTTTTTTTCCCCAAAAAAAAAAAAAAGTCTAAAAAACTTGACCGGTGGACGGCCCATAAATCGGCCAGAGGGGGGAAAACCTTTTTAAAAAGGGTCTACACATTGTTTTATCCGTTTCTTGTTTAATTTTGAATTGGGGGGTTTTTTTTATTGGCTTCTATAGGCTGCATTAGAAGCCGGCCCGTAGTATGAACCAGTGCTGGCACCTATCATGGAGATTAAACAGGTCTTTTCCCCAAGCGACCAGCACTGGCGCCTATCAGGGAGATTGAACAGGTCTGTTGAGGGAGGCCAAAAGCACTGGCAGCATTCAGGAGAGAATGAACGGGGTCTGTTGCTATAGTGACCTGGGAGGATGCAGCCCATACAAGAGGGGATTCTAGGAAAAAGGGGTAGGACACTGTTAATGGACAATTTGCAAAGTGACTTTTTTTTGAAAATCTTTTAACATAAAAAAAAGCGTCCCCTTTTAGTTAACAATCCCTTTAATTTCTCTGTGATGTACTTGCTTTAATTGTATCCTATGTCTTCTTTCAGTGTGACCCAGGCATGATCTGGGAATCCCGCAGATGCCCGAGCTATTTAGGACCCCCCATCCCGGCATACACGCTGGGAGAACAACAACGTCCCTGGGCGACACCCAACCGACTGGGTCGCCATCTTTTAACAAAATGCTTGGGACCCCGAGTTTGACTTTTTATTCCCAAATCCTTTACCCCCTTCCCCTTAATCCCGTCCACAAATCGGGTTTTTTTGACTCTTAGTGTCTCTTCTTTTACTCTATAAACTCCTGTCTTGAGCCATCCTAAATAAGCAGTGGCGTTTACATCCAGATGCCCGATGGGTATTGTAGTTACAGTCTAATTTATTGACATCTTGTGATCTCCCAAATCTGTTATAAAAACCGGGGGCTGTACAGAACTGGCAGACAAAATCACCCCCCCAAAAGCCCTTGATTTTTTTTTACTTTTTAGGACTATTACCCTCAGTATCTTCTTGCTGTGTTTTATTAGTATTATTTGAGGGCAATACTTTTTTTCTGATAAACACTTTACCTGTGACACTGCTTTTGTAGTAATAGTAGCATACCTGTGTTTGTGGATGCAATATTATGTTATTGGGATTTGTCAGTGCCGATTAACTTCATTATTTAAAGGGGTTGTCCAGGATTAGATTGACATAGCTGTTAAATTTACGAAAATAGCACCATTTGGTCCACATTGTGTGGTTTGCAGTAAAACTCCATTCGTCATAAAATTTAATCTTTTTTTATAGCGCAACATATTCGCAGCATTTTTACAATATAAGGGATTAAGCTAGAAAAAACCGAATTACATTATAAAAAAGTATTTGAAAATAAACAGGGGTGGGGGCCCTGCTCCAAGCTTACAATCTATTTTTGGTGTTGGGGTGAAAACCAAGGGTGAGAAGCCCTTTGGTTTACAAGGCAGCCTGTTCATAATATAGGGTATATACAAAAAAATAGGGATAAACCCTGCCATCCCAAAACCCATACACATTACGATAAGTGCCTGTGGGTCCCCAAAGTGAAGAAGTGGAATGTGTGACAGAATTTGGGGGGTTAACAATTGGGATCTTGTAGCTTGTTAAAGGAGATGATTTTCAGAGCGATTTAAAATATGAGGGTTTGAGTTCCCTGTCACAGGGGGGTAACTTTTCCTGAGAAACGGTTTTGCAATACGTGCAAATCTTAGGACGGGCGGGGGGTTCGATAGTGAGGTGGAATCTTAGATCGTATAAGTGGAGAGAGGGGTAGGGTGGTAGACAAGATGGGGAGGAGTGTGGGGGGGTGCAGGTGTGGATAGCTTGGGAGAGAGTGATTTTTTGTGTTGTATTCTTTGAATGGGCAACCAGGCTCTGCACGGGGTAGGGCACATTATAGCGCGGGAAAGAAAGACAAGCCTGGCTCTGCATTCGGTCAGATTGGGAGGGGAAGTTTACAGAGAGGGAGCCCAAAAAAGCGGGAGTTGCAGTAATAAAGACGAGAGAGAATAAGGGGGCCGTTCACCGGCTTATTTCACGGGTTTGGCTGCAACGGCGCCAATCCGTCGCAGTAATTACGGTAATCCCAGTTCTCATGGGAAAAACAGGGTTTCCCGCGCTCCTCCCGCTCCCCGAACCCGCCGGCGGGGAAAAGTCACTTGCACTTTACCCAGGGAATACGCCCGGGGAAAATGCAAGTCTATGGGCCGGGGCCCCCGCCCCCGCCCTTTATTCAAGTCGGAATTGCGAGCGAACCGGCTCGCAATTCCGGTTTGTAAGCCGGTAAACCCGGGGTTAAAAAACAACGAAAGATTTGGAGTGTTTCCATGTAAAAGGGACGGATTCTGGAGATGTTCTTGGGGTGCGGGGGTGACAGGAGCGGGAAAGGGGTTTGGGATATAGGGGGGAAAGGACAGATAGAATTAATAAAACCCCCCAGAAGGGGGCTGCTGCCTAGGAGAAATGATGGTGCCACACACTTCATAAGAGTTTAGCTGCAATGCCAGATGTAATCTATGGACAGGAATGGCGCTGTTTTTAATAGTAAGCGGCTATGTTTTTCTATTCCCATTTAACAGCCCTTTTTTGCAACGTATTGAATAAAGATGTGCGTGAAAATTTTTTTTTGTTACACCTTTAAAAAAAAAAAAAAAAAAGAAAGAAATAAAAAATTGGACTAAGATATCTTGGAGTATGGTAAGGAAATACATTGCATATGGACGTCACTGCGACCTGTCCCAAAATTGGGGCTGCCCTCGGGATGCTTGGGGTAGTTCCACAGTAGCCGTCAGCTTTCCATATTCTGTGTCCTGTAACATGAAATGTAAATATTAGCAGAACGGTTCCCCCAATAAATTTCCCTTGATCTATCGGTGATCTGGGTGTGCTGTTTTAACTCCTTTTTATTGCAGTTTGTGTGTTTTGTATGGTTGGTGCCGTGGTTCACACTACACAATGACAGGTACTCTATGATTATGTAACTAAAACTAATAGAGCCCCATAGTTAATAGCCCCCACCCCCCTACCGACAACCACGTAATGATCGGGAACAAAATCGGCAGCATAAGTAACTAGCAATAGTAAAGGTATAACTAGTAGCATTGTATATCAAAGAATCCACATAGTAGTGCTAGATAGCAGAAAACCACCATCTAGTTATTTCCTACCAAAAATGTACAATGCTCCTGCACCGGAGGAGCCCCCTCTACCTCTGGGCCTCATAGCGGCTGCCACGGCTATAGTTACACCCATGGGCTTATCACTGGGGATTTTAGTAATGGGGTAGCTTCAATTCTAGGGGGCTTTTCCACAAAACAAAATCCCAAAAAATAAGCAATATCTTTTAAAATTTTTAGCGCTAAAAATCTGTCAAGGGGGGTTTGGAGATGCAAGTTGCTGCCTGACACCCTCCACGAGTGCAGGATAACATGGGGGATACCTGCATTAACCCCAACCCCATCCCTGACTCAAGCAGATAAAACTACATGGCTACCGTCAGGGCTGTGCGACTCCTCAATTTCTCAAACCCCCGATCCCCACTCCGGACGCCCTCATGCCCGGTGCATGATCAACTGATAACATCACTCTAGAAAAATGGTAACATCTGGCTTTGTAGCACCGTATGAAACAATAATCAAGCTATTTAGGTAGAACAGACACTGACAAGCAAAGGGTAACAATGTTTTGATATTTTGAACACTTGTGGGTAGAGTTGAAGAAAAAGCTGTATTTGTATCCAAGTCCAGTCCGCACCAACATTGGGAACGTATAGAATCTGGGATCAGATTTTGGTCAAGATGTGCTTGAATCTGATTCAGAGCCCAGAAGGATGCAGGCAGTATTGAAAACCAAAAGTGGATTTCCCAAATACTGACAAAATAATAAAAATTAACATTTTGATTTTAAGGAGCAAAACCGTAACAATGCAGTTACAGGAAAGAATCTGAAAGAACTAAGCAGATGCTAAATACTTGCAAGTCAAATTTATGTATAAGATAGGTAAGATGATGTAATAAAATTACAGAGCCTCATGTACAAAGTGTAGTGGATGGAGAGATATGGAGCCTGAAAGTACAAGTTCAAACCATATTACCATTTTGTTGTTCGGGTGTAAAATTTATTTTTTGGATATGACTTTAGGGCACAAAAAAATTGTAAATATGCAAAACACTGCAGGAACATTTGTTAAGTCTCTGAATTCTGAGAAATAGTATTGCCTCCATCAGATCCCGCAGACATGACCTCACATCTGATCTCATGATTTCCAGGCTAGAGAACAGCCTCTCTACACTAACTTGGGTTGGGGGCAAATCGGTGACCAGAGGGGCAACATCTCTAACAATGTCAGGGTATAAAGGAATTGCCACAGTCACTTTTGATGAATGGTTGAACTCGTCAACTTTTTTGAAAACAGGTGAAAAATTTTGCTGAAATTTTTTGCCATGGGAGCAGAATCTTTTCCCTGGGGCAGCGCTTTGCCTGCTCCATGTCATCAATTACACTCCTCGTGTGATGAGGCTGAAGATATGGAAACAGTAGCACTGTCCGGACCCAATTCCTCTTGCTCTTTGCTCTGCATCGAACTAACTGGACCAACTTATTATATATTTTGGGAGTCGGTCCATTTTATGACGACTCCAACCCCTGCAAAATAGGCACCGACTCCACAGCCCTGGGAAACCATCCTTCTATTATACAGAAAAACGCATGGCTACAGCTTCTTTGTATTGCACTTTAGATTGGGGTAAGGACGGTTCAACCTGATCTGCACTGACTCTGAATCCACAGCCCTGGCTACCATGAGTCCAGCTTGTGACAGATGAGGCATTGGCTTTTTTGGGTGTTGCATATAGTTTGAATTGACAGGTCGATAGCACAGATACAGTCCTGACTGCCACTGATCGGGTTCATAGCTTCTCTAGAGCCTTCAGTGATCCCGGCTTTGCTTCCTGCAGGTCACAGGATTAGTGATGTAGAATTCTTCTAAAATTGTGACCAGGTTCCCCATTTACTAAAGGTAAACGAGAGTATTGAAAATATATTTAAAAAGTTACTTTTTTTCTCTGTCATGTTCTGTAATTTCATTACCAGTGTGCAAACGTGCCAAAAGACTCATTGAAAACAAAGAAGTTTCCTGTATACTGAGAAAAATGTATGAAAATAAGCATCAGATTAAAAAGAAAAAAAGAGCATAGAAAAACCCATGAAAAACCCATGCTGACAAACACATGCTTTTCCTGTCACATTAGTTCTAATTTCAGTGCAAAAATTGAAGTGGTGTGAACGTAACCTCATTGTCACAGAAGTGATAATATGCATCTTAATTGTCAATTCTAAATCTACTTTTCCACTCTCCATGAATTTAAATGGTTGCATATTTTAGGCCACTCTTGTGGCAGCCCATTTTCTAAAATATCAAGGAGTTGTCTGCTTTAATGTATTAAACTTGTTTAGGATACCTCCCTGCCGATCTTCAGTTTACCTCTGGTCAAATGGGACATCACCGCTAATGGGCCGCAGCGGTCACGTGCTATTGCCTGACGTCTCAGGAGCGCTAATGTGCGAACAGTAACATCCGCGAAAGGCACATGACTGCTATAGCAGTGAAATCCTGTTTGGCTGGAGTTAAAGGCAATGTGGAAAAAAACAAAGTTGAAACAGCTCACCACCTCCGTGCTGGATATCACAGCTGAACTAATTAGAAGAATGGTAAATCCGCACCGGTTTCCATAAAAATATCAAAAAGCTTTATTCATACAAAAATAACGAGAAAAAATGGACATAGCAAACAAGGTATGGTGAAAAAGGTGACAAAACCAATGCGTTTCGATCTAAATGGGTAAGAGCACTTAGATCGAAACGCGTTGGTTAAGATCACTTAGATCGAAACGTGTTCGTTTTGTCGCCTTTTTCATCATACCTTGTTTGCTATGTCCACTTTTTTCTCGTTATTTTTGTGTTTTTAAAGATTTTTGTATGAATAAAGCTTTTTGACATTTTTATGGAAACCGGTGCAGATTTACCATCTGAGAGAAGTCACACACATACACTGCTTACCAGCACTTACGGGGTTAAACAGTATAATTGAGGCTATGGATTCTTAAAGCATACAAAGACCAAATTTATTAAAGTTTTAAGCTTTAATAGAAAAAAGGTACAATAAGTTGACATACATAGGTAATACAGTTATAAAATTAAAAGGGAGAATTCTTAGAAAACACGTAACACAATGTAGATTATCTTCTGTCTCCTGGGACAAGCAGGGAATTTGGACACAGCTCAGCAGGTGGCTGGATCCCACATTGTAAACCCAATTTTCTATTGGAACCATATTTTTATACTATGACATTTAGGTTCAGGTTTCAAAACTGACCATCAGTTCATTGGGGTACATTTTTGTCCCTGGCTGGCTGATTAGGCGATAAAGGGGAGGACAAGGAGCATCTAATTGTAATGTGTGTTGGGGGGTGTCAAATGTGGACGGACGGATGCCTGGCCAGTCCTTGAAGTGTATAAACTGTAGTTCCCATGTCATAAAGAGTGGTTTATGACTGAACGATGCTTGAATAAGCCGGCTTGTAAACACGTAATCGATCTGTGGTGAGGGGGTATACATAAACAATCCATAGTCATTAGGATATACTGTGCATAACACACTTTCCTATTACACAATATCAGGGCCGCCGTTAGGGCAGTACAACCAGTACTGCTATACGGGGCCCAGCCGGTCTGTGAAGCCAGGGGGGACTGCCCCCGGGCCCCCCTGGCTCGCCCCTTGCTTCACATGGATGTTTTTAATTTGTATGTACGTCCTTGGCGGCATAAAATTTAAGATGAACCCCGGGGCAGGAAGGGCTGTCCCTTTCCCGGCCGGCATAGCTTGGCGGCGCATGCGAATTAGTCTTTGCACCCTCCCCGAGCTTCCTGGGGGGGCAGACAGAGACACCGGGGGAGCACAGAAAGGTAAGTACTTACCTACTGGGGGGGCCCAAAAACAAAGGGGGGGGGGTCTTCTTCTGGGGGCCCTAATCTACAGAGGGGGACTATTCTGCTTCTAGGGGCCTTAAACTACAGGGGGGATTTTTCCTTCTGGAGACCCAAATTACAGGGGGGGGGATTTATTTGCCCTGGGGGCCCAAAATTTTTTTAAAAAAGGGGGGGGGGGGGGGGGGGGGGGGGGGGGGGGGAAAAAAAAAAAAAAAAAAAAAAAACTTTTAATTCGGGGCCCAATCTACAGGGGGGGACTATTCTGTTTGGGGGCCCTAATCTAAGGGGGGCTATTCTTTTAGGGGGGTCCTATCAATGGGGGGGACGATTTGCTTAAGGGGGCCCTAATCTACAGGGGGGGGGCTTTTTATGCTTAAGGGGGTCCAATGTATGGGGGGGTGGGATATCTGCTTCTGGGACCCAAATTACGGGGGGGGGGGTTTTTGTTCTAGGGGCCCTTCTCCTGGGGGGGGGGGGATTATTCTGTTTTGGGCGCCCAAAATCTATAGGGGGGGGGGCTATTCTGCTTCTGGGGACCCAAATCTACAGGGGGGGGGGGACTATTCCACCTACAAGGGTGCCCTAAGCTACGGAGGGCCCTATTTTTTCTAAAGGGGGGGCCTTATTCTAAAAAACCTACAGGGGGCCTAAGCTACAGGAGGCCCCCATTTACCCACATGGGGAAACCCAGCTACCTAGCTACACCCGGGGCCCAAAATACTACATTCCCCAAGCTACCTACTACCCCCCAGGGGGGGCCAAGCTACCCAGCTACCGCCGGGGGGGCCCCTTGTACCTAATTTTTGCTGGGGCCCTAATTTCCAGGGGGTAATTATTACATTTGGGCCATTTTGGGTGGGGGGGAAATTTTTGGGGTGGGGGGAGGGGGCACTCGTTTGGGAAAATGATAAAAAAGGAGGAATCCAGGGGTTTGTGTTGTAAATTTTGCAGGGCGATGTTGGTAGGGGAAAATCACCTGGTGGCTGGACCCAATGGGGAAGAAAAGGGGAAAGTGAACGACTCATCAGACAAGGCACCTGTGGGCCCTAAATGTAATTAAAACTTTTTGAAAGCACCCGTGGACCTGGTATCCCCCACTATAGGGTCACTGTATGGAGGAAAAATTGATATTTTGGTGTAAAGGTTTTATTATACCGTATGGCGTATTATTCAGTATTTTTCATGGTGCAGTATGTTGATTTAGTGGGGGTATTATTATGCTTGTATTTGTTTTGTTTTGGATATTGGTTTTTATGCTGATTTGGTAGTAAAAAATTGGTGGTGCTTGTCGGTATATGGTAGGTAGGGGGCGGTATTATTTTTGTATTTGTATATTGTTGCTGGCAATATTGGTCTGGGGATTGGTTTGGGCGTAACATTTTTAGTATGGTATTTGCTGGACCCCTTTTGGTATGAACTGACCCACAAAATACAGATAAACTGTACCTTGTAAAATCAAACAAAAACTAAATCCGAAAACAATGGCACAGTTACAATTTTTTATTTTTCCGGGGTGGCGATTGGTTGTGGGGGGGGATGGGTGGGGCTCTGTCGGGTCGGGCGGGGAGGGAGGCGGAGCAAGGGGTTAGGTCGGCTGGGGGCGGAGTCAGGGACGGAGTGGGGGGGGGGAGGTGGGGGGGCAGACGCTCCAGCTGTATGGGGCCCTAAAATTTCTGCTGGCGGCCCCTGCACAATATACATAACACACATTTCTATGACCATTATAAACAGACCATATCATAGCTGCTCCTCTATTGCTTTTAGAGATTCACTGTCGGTACAAGTATTCTGACACTTCCTGTTCTGTAGAAAAAGCTTTTCAGCAGTCTCCCTATTATCAGTACAAGCAGGATTACACTGAAAGGTGACACCAATGTGTATAGATAACACAGGATCCACCAGTCACAATAGATGTCACAGCTCCCCCTCCCTGCACACTGACGCCTTCCCAGGTCTCAGAGCAGGCCTAGAAAACTCCCCTATAGAAGTCAATGGGCCACATGTATGAAACCTGTCTAGGTCTAAAGCTCACTTTGTTGCCTATAGCAACCAGAGCGCTCCTTTCAAGGGGGCGCCTTGATTGGTTGCTATGGGCAGCAAAGTGAGTTTTAGACCTAGACAGGTTTCATATATGTGGCCCATTGGGTCTGCTCCTGTTCATAGGCTCCTATGTTCATGAAGCTGCTGTAAAGCGTCTCTCTAAATGCAGCTCAGGCAAGATGGCCGCCCCCATAATCATATATAGACGACCAAATGTTAAATCTACAATCAGAAAAGGAAAACAGCTAAGGAGATAAGTATGTATCACTTTTAATTAGTAAAAAAAAAATAAAAATGGCGATGTATTCCCTTAGAGCAGAAGCTCAGCGGAGAGGGAGGATGGCTGCAGCACTGGATCCACGATGAGAGAAGAGGCGAGTGTAATTTTTTTTATTATTTTCTAAACCCTAAAAATGTTCTAAAATAATGTTCTAAAATGAAGCAGACAACCTCTGTCATCAAATCTAATCAATGTGTCATGTGTGGCCCAAAGTGCTTCTGCTGAAAACTAGAACTCGTCCCATAAAAAAGTTATGAAGTTACATTGATGGTCCAGGAAAAAATGTGTATAGTGCTATTATTTGGTATATGGAGGATTGTAGAATTTCGGCGCATTACTGCTTATTTGGGGGAAAACTATTTTTATCTGAGCTTATTGGGCCTTATGTATCAAAACTGTCTCGCAGTAAGACTGTGTTGCCTGCAACCAATGAAACAAACATAGCAAACCCAAAGGCACTGTAACATCAGAGCACATAGAACATCAGAGCACATAGCACCATCGAGCCTAGAAGCCAAACAGGCCATAGACATCAGAGCCATGAACCAATCAGAGCATAGTAACCAATCGAGCTCATGAACAACGGCCCATAGAAGCCCAAAAGAGCCTAGTACCCAAACAGAGCCATAGCAACAATAGAGCCTAGTAACCAACAGAGCTCTAGCAACATCAGAGCCTAGCAAGCATAGAGCCATAGCACCAATCAGGCACATAGTAACAATAGAGTATAGCAACCAACGCTATAGCACCAATCAGAGCCATGCAACCATCAGAGCACATGTACAATCAGAGACATAGAAGCAATGAGGCCCATAGCAACAATCAGAGCCCATTAGTAACCAATCAGAGCTCATAGCAACCAATCAGAGCCCATAGCAAGCAATCAGAGCCCATAGATCAATCAGGCCCATAGCAACCAATCAGAGCACATAGTAACCAGAGCACTTAGTAACCAATCAGAGCTCATATCAACCAATCAGAGCACATAGTAACCAAACAGAGCACATATAAACCAATCAGAGCTCATAGCAACCAATCAGAGCTCATAGCAACCAATCAGAGCACATAGTAACCAATCAGAGCTCATAGCAACCAAACAGCTCATACCGTGTTTCCCCGATAGTAAGACACCCCCGATAGTAAGACGTAGCGGGGAGTTTAGGGATGTCGACTAATGTAAGAAGTACCCCGAAAGTAAGTCGCAGTAACTGTACGTTGTCTGCGCTCGGGAACTGCGATGGCCCGGGCGCCGACAGGGTCGCTTCAGTTATATGCGACTCCTCAGGAGCGCATATAACTGAAGCCGAGTACAGCACACATGTGTCCGAGCGCTGCGCTGGCCCGGGCACTGTCGCGATTCCTTCATCTATATGCGACTCCTCCGGGCGCATATAAGTGAAGGGATACCACTGCGGGCACAGGGCGAGCGCTATCCGTGCTCTGCAGTGGCTCCGGGCGACCGCAGACTGGCGGGCTGTCGGAGCTCCGGCAAGGCAGGTGTTCATCACGCTGCGTGCGCGGCCTGATGATGTCACCCGCCTGTGCCGGCAAGAAGATAGAGCAGAGCGAAGAGCGCGTGAGACGGAGCAGCGGGGATCCAGGTAAGTGATTGTTTGTTTTTTTATTTTGATATTATTGCCTACAGCCATCTGCCCTATACACTGCCCCTATACCTATGCTACAGGCTGCCTATACCTGCCTACAGGTGCCTTATGCTACACTGACCCTATACCTGCCTACAGCCTGCCTCTATACCTGCCCTACTTACCTGCCTACCTAGCCTGCACTCTACAGCTGCCTATACCTGCCTACAGCTGCCTATACTGCCTGCGCTACTGCCAGGCCCTATACCTGCCTACAGCTGCCTATACCTGCCTACAGCTGCCTATACCTGCCCTACTGTATACCTGCCTACAGCTGCCTTACTACCTAGCCCTATACCTGCCTACAGCCTGCCTGATACCTGCTCTACAGTTGCCTATACCTGCCCTATACTGCCTACAGCGGTCCCTTGTATACCACTGCCTACAGCTTGCCCTATAGCTGCGTTATGGGGCCTCTATACCTTAGGGCCATATACCTGCCAATATAAGACATACCCCGAAAGTAAGACATAGTGGGACTTTTGGGGGTAAAAAGAATGTAAGAAGCTGTCTTAATTTCGGGGAAACACGGTAGTAACCAATCAGAGCTCATAGCAACCAAACAGCTCATAGCAACCAATCAGAGCTCATAGCAACCAATCACAGCTCAGCTTACATTTCTTCTGAGAAGTGAAATGAATAAAAAGCTCTGATTGGTTGCTATGGGAAACAGATCGTCTTACAGTTATACAGATTAACTAAAAGAGTGACATTGTGCTCTGTAACTAGATGTCTTATTTATGAACTGCATTCCATACAGTGTGTGGGGTGATCTTAAATCCTGCGGGTTTTCCCACCGTTCCCTCCCCCAATAATCCGGCAACGGACTCTCTTCGCAGCAGCTTCTCTCTACCTGCATCTTGCCTGAAAACTACCTTTCCCAAGAGCCCTCGCGGCCTCCCCCGGAACTGTCTCGCGCTGAGGAGGGGGGGTGAACTTCCGGTACCGCTACTTCCGGCCCGGAAGAGCTGTGTCAGGGTGCAGGAATAGGGCAAGATGGCGACAGCGGCTGTGATCGAGTTCCAGAGAGCGCAAGAAATGCTGGTGACGGACCGGGCGGCGAGTATAGACATCCTGCAGTCTATAGGTGAGGGCAGCCGCTCGGGGAGCCGGGGGGAGGGCGCCGGTGGCGGCTCCGCATGGGGGGAGCATGGAGCTCCCGGCGCTGACAGTGTGCCATTGTTATAGCGATGTGTATGGACATGTATCCGGGCGGTGCTGGAGCTGCCTCACTGCACGGCCTGCCTGTACCCATACAGTGTGACGGGGGAGGCCGTGCTGTGCATGTGATGGGCTGATGATAGCAGATAGCCCCTCACAGCTCTACCCAGTGACCATCTGCTGACACCCAGCTTTCCTAGAGCCCTGAATGGCCCCTCTGCGGATGTATCTGAGCAGGGGGGGTATGACGGGGCCAGGCAGGTGCTGGAGAGCTGGCTGACAACAGCAGAGGCGGCAGCCATATTGGTTGTCAGCAGAGAAATGAATGGAGACGGAGCTGTATCTACTCACAGTGTTATTCATTACAGCGTGAAACGCGTCTGTACAAGAAGCTCGATGATTGTCACGAAAACGCTGCAAGTGTCTAATAAGCTTTGTGTTCCAGCTCCTCGCCGAGATCTCTGCTTGCTGTCAGTGAATGTGGACAATACTAATACTTCCCACAGCAGAGTGTTTGCTACAGTCGAATCCAGTGTTGACCGGTTCACTCCAGATTGACAGATTCTGTCTGCACCGATACATGGTAACAATAGGGGATGGAGATTATAAAAATATATATATATATATATATATATATCTCTTCCTGTGTTGTTACCTCACAGACTGGATGCAATTGTAGCAAAGCCTCAGCTGTGTAAAGTCTTAGGCTCTGGATTTTGGTTGGCTTTTCAGTGGATTCAAGATTTTGAAACTCCTGAAAATCCAGCCGTATCCAGCTCTGTGTAGCCCTCAATAAAAAAAACCATGCCGTAGTCTACATAGCACGGGTTTGTTACCGAGGGTTTCCTAAACCTAAAACCGTCCAGCGGAATATAGAACATGTTGTATGTTCCGCCGAACCGCCGTCGGAGTCCATAGCTCCAATGTACTGGGCCACAGGGAATCCGAAATCCCACCACAGCTTCTTGTGTAAAAACATTGGCGCGGTGTGGTCCAGCGATGTGAAAATACCATCGGATTTTGGACACCATTCTCACATTTTTGTAGACCTAGCCTTAAAAGGGTTGTCTCACTACATCGATTCATCTTACCGCAGTCCTGTTTTCTTGGTTTCACTTTGAATTCAGGGGCGTGTTTATTGGCTTCCACTAGGCTGCAGTAGAAGCAGGTCTGGAGCTATAGCAACCAGTGCTGGGCAGCCTATCAGGAGAGATCAAACAGGTCTGTAGCTATAGCGACCTGAGGAGCTGCTGCAGCCCATACAAGAGGGGATATCTAGGAATAGGTACGACATTGTTAATGTACACATATTGCAAAGTGACTTGTTTTTGCAAGATCTTTAACATAAAAAGCAGTCCTTATAGTGAGACAATCCTTTTAAGATGTCTCTACATGACTGGTTTACTGTCGTATTGTTTACACAGGTTCAGTATTAAATCCGACTGTAAACGATCCCCATAGCCCTCAATAGAAAATCTGACCTGTATTCTACACAGCATGGATTTTCTACTGTCCGATTTCTAAACCGCTGGAGCATAGAACATGCTCTATCTTCTGGGCAGTCAATCCGAAAACCGACCATGTTTTTTTGTGCAAACCCGCGCCAAAAACCGCAGCACAGCAGTGTTGGAATACTGTCGGATTTCCGACGGTAGTTTCACATTGCCGTGTAGACATTGCCTTTTTCCACTTGATTTCCGGATTAAATTGGGGTTTTATTTTTCCCTTCCCTTGTCTTTCCTCCCCTGGGATACTGCAACACCCTTTCCCTAAAGGGGCCCCCGGCTAGCACCCTCATTTACCCCCCCAATCCTTCCTTAACTCTGCTGCCCGTTTTATCCACCTCTCCCTCGCAAATTCCTCTGCCTCTCCCCCTTGCCAACCCCTTTCACTGGTTTCCCCCATTCCCCAGCGAATTCATTTCAAGCTACAAAAACCATGACTCCCAAAGGTTTCTCCATAAACCTCTTGCTCTCCCCTTTCAGCTCCTCACACAACCGTCCCCAAAGGGGACTTCTCCCGTGCTTCACCCACACTCTGGAATTTCACTCCCCCAAACATCAGACTCCCCCCAACTTTCACCAGCTTAAAAAAGAAACCCTTTGGAAAACCCAATTTCTTCGGAGCCAAATAACCTCCCTTTAAATTTTGTCACAAACTTCCCCACGACATGTTCCCCCCAAACCTCCTTTTTCCCCTTTCCCCCCCTTTTAAAAAGTTTTGAAACCCCTCGGGGTGGGGTTTTCCTCTCCCCCCCTCTGTCGTCCCAAAATTGCTTTTAATCCCCCTTATCATTGTTTTTTTTTGACTTATGTATTTTATGAAAACCCCTCGATTGTACAGCGCCCTGGAATCAATGGCGTTTTAAAAATAAATAATAATAAAAAATTAAAAATAATTTCATATTTGGAAAAAACAGCCAAAATCATCTTTCAGCAGGGAAAAACCCGAGTGTTTTTTCAGATTGCTGCCATTGAACCACATTGGATTTTTTTTTTTTTACATAAAAACTGGTTGTGGGGACGGGGCCTGATTGTTGTGCATTGTTGATCCAGAGCAAGTGATCTATGGAGTCATTGGGTGCAAGTAAGGGGAAGGGAGAATTCATGACTACAAATATAATAATCTGACAGAACATTGGACCCCACTGTCAGAACCCTCCTGTTACCCATAGCAAACCCGTCAGCGGGAAAAAATTCAGAACGTTTGTTACCCATAGAAAACCGTTTAGCTGAACAAATCTCAGAACCCTCCTGTTACCCATAGCAAAACCGTCCCGATGCGTGTTTGTTCTCTAAACTCTATTTCCGTCTTCTTCCGAAGGTTTAAACGCTTCAGGGCCTTTAAAAGCTTAAAGGGGTTGTCTCCCCCCAGAGTTTTATAGTGCATCCTGTCCTTCCTGGTCAGGGGCCTTTGTAATTAAAATACCAAAATCTTTGCATTAAATCTGTGTAATTTTAAATCCAGTTTTCAGTCTGCTGTTAGTTTAGGGTTAGCTTAGATAAAACTTCTTTTGAAACTGCTAGCAAAAAATTTATCTAAAGTAAAAAGCAGTAATTTCTACTTTTGTCTGAAAAATTCAATAACACAAAAAATCTCAAATTGGTGCTGCCCTTTCCCCGCCCATCACATCGGTCATTGGGGGGGGAAACCCCAAAAATAAACCAGGAAAAATGATAAAAATTTTTTTGTAAACTCCTTAACAAAAAAGATGAACAAAGCAATATATTTGGAAAATGTCTACATTTAGTGTTCCCTACATTTTGAAAGCTAATCTTTCTAGTGAGACAACCCCTTTGAGGGCCCCCGGGCATAACACTGCAGTGGGCTCTGCCCAAATACATGACCTCACACTAGGCCATGCCTCAAGTACACCCATATTATCACGCCACTCATGTCTATACACCAGCAGCCTACAAGACTGATTGGCAGGGCAGGGAGCCTTTGGCTCCCTTCTCCACCACGGTTTTTAACTGTTTGCACATCCTAAACACACACAAACCGTTAAATAAGCAAATCTAACCAAGGGATCCAGGGCATGTTTCTTGTATTTCTGGGACGTACATAGACCACCTGGGGCCCCCATACTTGTGGGGCCCCTGGCAACTGCCTAGAGTGCCCAATATAAAACATGGCCCTGGGCGCTGTGAGCAGGGATCTCTGCAGCCAGTAAGCAGCTGCAATAGTGACTGTGGGAGAGACTACATAAGACTGGTGGGGGGAGTGCGGAGCTGGATCCAACGCGAGGGGGGAGGTGAGTATAAGTTTTATTTTAATAGGTCAACAGTATGGTAAAGGAACAAAAAGATTTTAACTGGACAATGTGATTGATCACATATAACCAAACTGAATGATGGCCAATATGGACTGCAACGTGACTGCGTCAGTGACCTGATTGTTTAACCATCAACCTACTTCTAGCTAAGGTGGACGGTCAGTGTAACAGAGGCATAATACACTGCAAGACTTCAGTATTGCAGTGTATTATATCAGTAATTAGAGCGTCACATGTTTAAAGGGGTTGTCCAGCTTGTAAGAAAATCAAAGCAGCAACTTCTGGGGCCTCAGTAAAAAAAAAAAAAAAAAAAATACTCACCTTTGCCCGGTTCCAGCGCCGCGACTCGACAGTCTTGTTTTCATTCTTTCATTACCAGACGATGAAGTAAATTAGTGGCATGTGACCGCTGTAGCCAATCACTGGCCGCAGAGGTGACAGAATGAAAACAGGAGACGCGGCAGTGGAACGGGAGTATAGGTGTTTTTTCTTTTAATGGGGCCTCCAGAAGTTGCTGCTTTGATGTTCTTTAGAGGTGGACACCCCCTTTAAGTCCCATAGTAGGACCCCAAAAAAATAAAAAATTCTGTAAAAATTTTTTTTGAAAAATGCCCTTTTCCATATGAAATCCTTTATTTATTTATTTTTTAAAAAACACAATGTGTATTCACACATCCATAATGATCTGTACAATGAAATGAAGATACAACTTATCCCAGTAAACAATGGTGGAAGTGTTTGATGTATTCAATGTCCAAGGGGCCGATAAGACAATGTAGTACAGCGTTCAGTTGTCACTCGGCACAGTAGAAATACACTAAGCTGTTGGATGAATGTGTGACCACCGCCTTATTGTGCAGGAACCTGCTCTGGTGATCTAAGGGGGGTCCCAGCAATCACACATCCTGTGGGTGAGGGTTGTGTTCCTCATATGATAACCTCCTTAAGGTATGCGAGTTGTGCTCTAGTGGGTGTTCTGCAAAGTTAGCAAGTAAAGAGGTACATTTTCAGCTCGCCTGAAATGTAGGACGCACGGAGATGGTGGGACTCCAGCAGAAGAAAATGGACTTGCACGCCAGCGTCCTCAAACGAAAGCTCCTTTATTGTAAATGTAAAAACATGACAAACCAGGCAAAAAAAGAACATGAAACAAACATGGCAGAGGGCCGACGCGTTTCAGGTGCTGCGCACCCTTCATCATTGCCTGCAAAGTTAGGTTGTATTGGATTAAAGGGGGGTTGCAAATTAAAAGGGTGTTTCCGCCATAGACTTTGATGGCCTCGCTAGGATATGTCATTCAAGTCTGATAGGTTCCAGAGGTGGACCGGGCCCCCGAAAGTTACAGCTCAGGATCTAGAGCCGGTGACTCTCCATTCTGTTATAGAGGAGTTCTGAGCACAGGAGAGGGGTGTGCCATCAAAGTCTATGGGGGGATCAGCCCTTTGAAACTCCCATAGATGACTATAGAGAGGAGTCACTACAAGCAATATTTCTCTGAGGTCTCTGCTCATCTCTGGATTACTCCAATGCAAACTGATCTCCGTGGCTTCCATGTAATCCTTCATGTCACACTGACTTCATAGTCGCCTGTACTAACCCTTTGTCTACAGATTCCTGTGGTTGTCGAATAACACCCCAAATACTGCAGAGCTTTAAAAAGGGATGATATATTGCTGGGATATGCCATCACTTTATGAGTGAGACATCCATCCTTTGGCCTTACACCTTGAGATTGCAGGGGCTGTAGTGCTGTTATATTGTTGCATCCACTGCAGCAGTAACCCCCACCCTCCCTCCCCCCCATGGAGGACCACTGTGTCCCATTGAAATGAATAGGATGGGCTGCCGGTCCCTCCACAGTCAAGTGTCGGGGAGTGCTGCTCTGAAGGAACAAGCTAAATCTTCAGTAATGTGTGCCATGTGATAGTCTGATGCAGAGTCTTGAAGCTGTCTTATATTTGCTTTGCAGTGAAGCGAGACATTCAGGAAAGTGATGAAGAAGCCGTACGCGTCAAGGAGCAGAGCATCTTGGAGTTGGGTGGGCTCCTGGCCAAAACCGGACAGGCAGCAGGTAGGTTCATGTGAGGCCATTCCAATGTGTACTGCAGATCAGGATCTTTCCAAGTAGTTCTCTGCACATAGGACCAGAGTATAATACATTACTTTTAGGGGTTGCCACAACTCAGACATTTAAAACATATTAAGAGGGTATGTCATGAATGTCTGATAGGTGCAAGTCCCACTAAATGAGAAGGGGCCACCAAAACGCCTCGGAAGTGTCAGTACTTGCGCAGTTACACTCCATTAATTTAAATGGAAATTTCAGGTACAACTGAGTGTTCAATATGCCATAAATGTCTGAGATAGGACAACCCGTTTAATTATAAAGAAAATGGTGCCCCAGCTGTATATAGGTGGTACCTAGTATTACAGCTCATCCTATTCTCCCAAAGATGCTAAGCTTCAGTGCTAGGTATTGACCATCTCGGGGGTTTTGTGAACAAAAAAGACATATTTAGATTAAATGCCTTCATCACCAGAACCTGCCAGGCTCACCTCCAAGACTTTGCACGTGCTGCACCAGTTCCCTAGAACCTGCTGACCCCTTACAGTCTGGCTAACTGATAACACTGATACTTTTAAGCGCACCCTGAGAATACCACCATGCCTATTTGCTATCCCCCTGCTTTCAGTCACACACAGTCCTGACGCTCCATGTACTCAAACACAACACGATATCAGCAGCACTCCATACACTCAGTCACTTAA
Source organism: Phyllomedusa bahiana (assembly GCA_025379985.1). Taxonomy (NCBI): domain Eukaryota; kingdom Metazoa; phylum Chordata; class Amphibia; order Anura; family Hylidae; genus Phyllomedusa; species Phyllomedusa bahiana. The sequence continues at coordinate 19,097 of JAODAL010008042.1, forward strand.
CTGTATATATAAGTTCTGTTTGGGTGCCAGGTTCATCCTCTTAGGGTATGTTCACATGGCTTATTTTGCGCACCACAATTACGGTAATTCATAGCTGTCGTAGAGAGCTATGGACTACACGTCGTCCCCCTGCGCGTATAATACGATTGTATTGTACGCCTGGGGAGATAAGTGACACGTCAATTGTTAGCGGCAAATACGTGCCGCTGACAATGCATGTCCATGGGGCCGGCCAGTTGGCAGCCCCCTCATGCTTTGGAATTACGCGCTGATCAGCGTGTGGTTCCAAAACACACAACGTATTTTGGCGCATATTGCACAATAAGCCATGTAAACATAGCCTTATGGATACTTCTCCGTATTTATGGAACGTGTCCGGACCGTTGTGTTAACCAAGCACTTATCCCCTTTCGTCTCATCCCCTACACCCACATAGATTATAAGCTCTTGCAAACAGGGCCCTCACACCGCTTGTTTGATCTGTTAGTAGCTTTTTACTATGTAATGTTTGGGTTTTTTTGGTACTTTTAAGCTCCATCCACACAACTAGTATTTGATGTCATAACCCACGAGGATTCCGACTTGAAATACTCGTCTTAAACCAAGAGTAAATCATTCACACTGACCTTATAGAAAATCCACATTATAGTTTACACAACATGTATTTTCTCGGTCGGTTTTTAGAGGTAAAAAAAAAACTTAGAACGTGTTCACTCTTCCGTCGTATTCCCGTGAAAAACCCCATAGACATGAATGGGACCTGTTTCCTGACTGTAAATCTGCTGAGGAAAAAACTACCAAAATTCACAACGTGCTTTTCAACAGTTGAATCAGACAAGTACATTTTTTGCATCGTGTGGACGTACCCATACCCTCTATCTTTTATATAAGATTGGCAGATAGGGCTGAGTGTGTTGGAAGCATCTATGACAATGAGCTCCTGCATCCAGTGACAGTGCTGTGAATAGAATGGGGTGTGAGATTCAATGTAGTCACTCATAAAACGCAAATAGGTATTAGTCACTGTCCATCTTTAGGACCTATCTCTAACATGCAATCCTGTAGGTGTCTTGTGTTGGTGAAAGCCTCCTGGGTCACTCCATGTGCTCCTCTACTCCATACCTGGAAGGGCTTCTTTCGTGGAAGCTATTAAGATGCCACTGCCCTGTAATCAGCCACAGTGTGTTATATACAGGTCTATAGACAGAAGCCAGTGAAGATGTAGCAGGTAGTGAGGCTGATGTGACGGGGCCATTGGAGCAGCCTTAATACCTACTAAATTTAAGTCATCTGCTACTGCTCATAGCATGGGCTAGTGTCAGGATGATAAATTAAGTGTAGAAATATTTTTTCTCTACTCCTTATCCAATTAGATGTCTCCGCCCGAATTATATTATTATTATAGCTGTCGACAGCTGGAGCTTGTGAGATACAACCCACACGTTCAGTCTGGGTCATAAATCTGATTTAATCACAGTAAATTACATTCCAATAAAACTTTTATTCACATGACTATTCTATCACTATATGATTGGTTAATTGGCGGTCGCTAAGAGACAGGTTATAATTTGCATCTACATATTAAGCATTAGCTGATAAGACACATTCCCGAACTTTCCTCTGTATCATCCGAGGGAGGCCTTGATTCTCTCGCTGTAAGCAGGCCATGCATCTTGTTTCAAGGAAAGCTGTGTAGAAAATATCTGCAATAAAGGCGAATACAGAGCAGTTAGAACACAATACTTGGTGAACTTGCTAAAGATATGATGATAGAACTGATTTCAATGTTTTTCTTAAATCATCAACTGGACACTAGAACCTGTAATAATAATCGTTATATAGCGCAGCACTTTACAGTGCTGAGGGTATAAGTACAGACAAAAAGAGAAAATAAACATTACGTAGTAAAAAATCTCAAACGAGAGGTGTCCTACTCGAAAGAGCTTACAATCTGTGTTAGCACTCTGCATCTCATCACTGAGGGGACAGTATGGGGGTCACTGCAGTTCAGCTGATGGTCGGACCTGTTGATAAGCTCTTGGATTCCATCCCTGGAAAAGTTTTGCAACTTTTGCGATGTGACGGGATGAGATGGCTTCATGCCCCATCGTTCACTTTTTGAGTCCATATAAATAGCAGCTGGTGGTGGCTCGTCCTAGGCCCCTCTGCAGGGTTTTTGTGTCCAGTTAGGGGATGTTCACACGCCACGTTCGATATGTTTTTGATCCGAAAAAAACACATGCAGAAGCGCTGCGTCAAATGCATCCAGCACGCTGGTGTGTTTGGATGCATTTTGGCTGCAGCAGGATTGCACCCTATAGTTTATTAGAGGGCGCCTGCTGCGTCAAATGGAACAAGAATTAACATGTCAATCCTTTGAACGGATCCGTACGACGCATCAGAAAGATGCTTGTAAAACGCTTGTCGGCGATCACTTGTCTGAACGCTGATGCGTGTTTTACATTGAAACCAATAGAAATCACACTGCACTTTGTTAGATGTGTTTGTGTCCTTTTAGAATCCAAATCACAGATCCAAAACGGCATGTGAACATCCCCTTATTGTCCTACATCTCAATGTTATTTATTTAAATTTTTTAATCTGATCCTTTTATATATTTATATATATATATATATATATACACAAATTTTAGGCACAATATAAGTTCAGAAATATTGCAGCAAAAAGTAAGGTTCAGACCTGTTTAAAATGCAAATTTTCCATTTTCAGAACGACTAAGGCTATGTTCACACAGCTTAATCTGGGAGGTATTTCGTCCCGTATTTCGCGGCGTACTGCGCTAAATACGGGGCGAGATACGTCCCAGTCATTACGGTAATCCACAGTTCTTATAGAGAACTATGGATTACGCCTCCTCTCCCTGCTCGGCGAATACGCCGAGTAGGGAGAGAGTGACATGTGAATTACTAGCGGCGAATACGCGCCGTGAATAATAAATGTCTATGAGGCCGGCGGGCCCACAATGCACTGCTGTTGGGTAGCAGCGTTGTGATGCAGGCTCACATGGAGTATACTGCACACGTTATACCTGTTCATAATATTGCTAGTTGTACGTTGGATCTTCTCTGTCCTCACTGACTCCACTAACCTGTTCTTGTCCCTCTGTTTCAGAGCTGGGTGGTCTTCTGAAGTATGTGCGCCCCTTCCTGAACTCCATCAGTAAGGCAAAAGCCGCCCGTCTTGTGAGATCTCTGCTGGACCTGTTCTTGGACATGGAAGCTGCGACTGGTCAGGAGGTGAGGGGGGAGGTGGTTTTAGGCTTTCATGTAAATGCTGGAGAATTAGTGTAGTGTGTGTGGATATTGCTGGCTGTACACTATGGATAGTCATGCATGCTTATTACCATAGGGACAGAGGATAAGCAGTCATCGGGTACATCATTAACCCCATGGTAAGGTTTTCACCCATTGCAGTCTTCATTTATCCTTAGCATAGGCCATCAGATTCCTGGCGTCATCCTGCACAGCTGCTACTGACTATACGGTGTGTTGGTGACCGGAGCCATGTTATCTCTGAAGAGACCACCGGACGTGCACAAGCAGTTGGCCAATTCACACAGCTGATCGGCAAAGGGGCTGATACTCCTTCCCATCCTGATATTGATGGACGCTTCCAAGAATACACTATCAATGTTGTGATCCTGGAACAACCCTTAAAGGGGCACCTATCACATTGAAAATGGTGTTTGATCTGCCAGCAGCAGGAGGAGTTGGGTAGATTGATCTGTAGTTTGATGGGAAATGATTTAGCAGAACTTGCAATCTATTCATTTACAATTTCTTTTTAAAGGGGTTTTGCCACGATGTAATGTTGACGTGGCATCCTCCAAAATGGGTATTTAATCACTTTTCTAAATAGGTCATTAAAAAAAGTGAAGCCTGTGAGAGCCACAGCATTGCTCAGTCCCCCTTAGTTTCCTGAAAGTTTACATTAGACACAACCAGGAGCTGATCTGGCCGCGCTTGCATGTTTGCACTTCTTATCTGATGTCCGGGAACATGAACGAGCTTTGCAGGGACTGGGGAGAAAAGTTCAGTGTATGAGGCTGTCTGCTGTATAGAGAATCCACTGTTGTAATGTTATTATTTGAGTGAACATTGCAGACGCTTCCTCGCTCTCTGCTCACCCCCCACTCTCCCTATGATGCAGCATGCTGAGTTTATCTTATCTCCTGAGCAGATAAGAGGTAAGGAACTCACTTCTTGGCAAAACCCCTTTATTTCTGGTTTAAGGAGTCCAGGGGGTGGTCCTGTTCTGGGAATTCTTTCTTGTGTGCGCATACATAAATGGCTGTCAATCCTTGATAACACCGCCCACTGGACTCCTTAACCGGAAATAAGCATAAATATAAATGAATAAGTTACGTTATACTAAATCATCTCCCACAAAGCTTTATATCAATCTGCTCAGCTTCTCCTGCTCTATAACAGGCTGCCAGCAGATCAGATAGCAGGTTCTATGTGATTGGTTCTCTTTACGTCCCTGGGGTACAAATGATCAGGCATCCTCAAACTGCGGCCCTCCAGCTGTTGGGAAACTACAACTCCCATCATTCCCACTGTTATAGATTATACAAATGCATGATGGGAGTTGTAGTTTCCCAAGAACTGGTGAGCCGCAGTTTGAGGATGCCTGATCTAAACCATGAGGCTTTCTACTTACACTTGATCTCCTCATGATAACCCCTATTTATATTGAAGATGTGGCTTTAGTTTCAGAAACTCCTAACAAATAATTTTGGAGTATGATGACTGCTGCAAGAGAAACATGGTGATACATGCAGACTGTGGAAGGAAGTGTCTGCCATCACTTATTACTCTACTGTAAGCTGCGCAGAAGAACAGCGACGTATCTTAAATTAGCCTCCATGCAGACTCCTGAGCGGCCCTGTAAAGAGATAGGGCTGCTTAATAACACTGCTAGATTATAGAGAGAACTGTGCAGCCATAGTTACAGCCGCAGAGTGCTCTCTATCTCCTCCCTGCACTCATCTTTATGGCCAACAGTGCACAGGGGTAACAGAAAGTTACAGGCAAAAGTGCACTGGTGGGTATAACAGATATACGCTTCCACTGTCCTGCAGCAGGGATCTAAGAAAAGTAGTGATATGGTTCCCCTAGACCACCAGGGAGGCCTACAATAACCTGTTCTAAGACCTATGACCAATGGGATACTAAAGTTATCCACGTTACTACTGTAGACCACTAGAAACCTCGCCTTAAAGGGATTGTCTCACTACAAGGATTGCTGCTTTTTATGTTAAAGATGTTACGAAAACAAGTCACTTTGCAATATGTGTCCATTAACAGTGTCCTACCTATTCTGAGATATCCCCTCTTGTATGGGCTGCATCAGCTTCTCAGGTTGCTATAGCTACAGACCTGTTTGATCTCTCCTGATAGGCTGCCAGCACTGGTTGCTATAGCTACAGACCTGGCTTCTACTGCAGCCTAGTAGAAGCCAGTAAACACGCCCCTGAATTCAAAGTGAAACCAAGATAAATCAATGTAGTGAGACAACCCCTTTAACCGCTCTAAATCGGGATGCGTCCAAAAATGTCACCACTCCCGTAGACTACCAGGTACAATGAGATTAACTTTTTTTACAGCCCTAGGTGTGATGACACTATTGACTTTACTGCCATAGACCACCATGGATACCAACAATAACCTGCACTGGGTTAGACCTGGATCCTCTGTAATACTCTTTGTCTGGGTGCCATTTAGTCTTGTATATTTGCTTCATGGATGATGATTATTAGGGCACTGTATGTTACAATTTGGTGGTGGTCTGTATTACCCAGCTTACTGCCCTGATCACTAGCTATAGAGGCTTAGAGGAAACATTGATAGACATACAGTTGAAACCAGCAGTTTACATACAATATATATAAAAAGCCTCATCTGCATGTTTTTCTCCCTGACATGAAATCAGTATAAACCTTCCCCGTTTTAGGTCAATTAGGAACCAAAATTATTATTTGCCAAATAATTATCAGAGAGAGAGAATTTTTAAGGCATTTTTATTACTTTCTGCAACGTCAAAAGTTTCCATACACTGGGATTACTCTGCCTCTAAACTATTTGGGACAGCTCATATGATGATGTCATATCTTTGAAAGATTTTAAAGCACACCAGAACTTCCGGTTCCGGCGCATGAAGACGGGGTGAGGATCGGCTCCCCGCACCCGCCGGCTTTATACCGCCATTACTGCGCAAAGCATCTGACCTGGCCGAAAACCGGGGAGTAGCTCCCCCGAGTACCGGAGCATACTCCCTGACAGAAACCGCCCGAGTCGCGGACTTTGCCGTGTCACTGCAGCCCTCGGGGCACGGGACGAGCAGCGCACAGAGGCCGGCCTGCTTCCCTGAATGCGGCAGCAGAGGTGGACGGCGCGCCAGCAGCAGCAGCAGCAGGAGGGCGCCCTGAGCGGCGGACTTGCCGGGTAAGGGACCTACTGCCGCCCCTGTACAGCCCTGACACGGACTGCCCGCACGCCCGCATCAACACTGGAGGCCCCCTCATTTACATACCTCCTGCTGAGATAAGCCAGACTGCCCAAGGCCGGGAGCTGCACGTGGCCGTGCAAATTTAAAGGGACACTGACCCCAATAATCTGCATACTAATAGTGCAAGACCAACACCTGCTGATTCCACTCCCTGATGGAGAAGTATTTACTCCGTAGCGCCCAAAAGACCGGAGCTGCACGGGAACAGCCGCAAGTTACACCTAAAATGGCTGCCGCCGGCCACGTGCAGGCCAGAGAAATAGAGGAAGACCCCAGCATGCCAGCAGCAGCAAGGGGGAGGGGCGACGCAGGATCTCTCCTGAACCTTGCCAGCGGGATCCCAGGGCTTGCTGAACCCAGCCGCAATATGCCGATTGAATTACAAGCTCCTGGCTACAGAAGTGGAAGACAAATAGCCCCCAGACTGAAAGGCGGCTCTTGAATCCACCGTCCAGGCCTCTCGCTCAAGCTGCAGCAGGATGTTCAAGCTCACTCTGCCAGACTCGAAGAATAAGAAAGCAGATGAATGACCTGGAGACTGACAACAGCACTCTAAAACGCCCGTCTAAAACTCTGCGCAAGGGGCACAACTGGTGCAACAAGAACGCATTGAAGACCTTGAAAACCGCTCCAGGCGGAGTAACCTGAGGCTAGTGGGTCTCCCTGAATCTTTTCAAACAGCCGCCCTTTTCAACCCCTCTGCCAGGAAGAGCTGCCCGCTGCCCTGGGCATCAACCCAGGCTGCCGTATTGAAAAATACACCGAGTAGCCCAGAGGGAAGAACAGCCCCACATCTAAGTCTCAACAACGACAGAAAGCCGCACTGTGATAATGAAGTTCCCTGGACTTTTAATGAAAGGCTGAAATCCGGGGGCGAATCGCAGGCTCAACAAGCCACTACTACCCAGGGGCATAAAGTGCTGCTATTTGAAGATTCCCGCAGAGGTTTCCCAAAAGAGCGCGCCTTCAGCAAACTCTGTACGGCACAATTTAAACAGAAGACCCGATTCCAGATTCTCTACCCGGGCCACCCTCAAGGTGCGGGATCCTAAAGGCCCCCCCCGGTTTTCATAATTCAGCGGGAAGCGGAAGAAGATCTGCGAACCTTACAGCTCCAGAGGATACCCCGTCCCAAAACCCAGCTCGACCACCGAATCACCTGAGACGACTGCAGCTGATACCCTTGAGACCTCCAGGAGGAGACAGAAAGAGACTTCGTGGGCTCGCTCCGCGATCTCTGTCACCACCTCCACTTTCACCTAAAGAAGGCCGCAGCCGAGACGAAAACCGCCGAGGGGACTCTACCCCTGACTGAGGAGACTGGTCACCCTGCTCGGCGAGGATCAGGTTCTGGGGAGGGGGAGGGGGGGCTGTATGAACATCCTTGGGATCATTTCCCTTGTATAAAGGCAAGATTTTGTCATAGGGTCCTTGTCATAGGGGTCCTTCTAGACTTTCAAAGACTGTCTTGAGATGCAATTGCTCTCATCACATATCTGTTTATAGGCCAATCCTGAGAACTCTAGAAATTTCAAGGGTTTTCTGCCGGTGTTTGGGGGGGGGTGGGGCAAGGGTTCTTGTGGGGGAAAAGTTTCTTCATGCTAATGGAAAAAAGGGAGTCCTCCCAACGCATTGAAGGCGGGCACGCAATAGCCCCCCTCACGTCATTTCACGTTCTTCCGATTGGCAAAGGTTTACATGCTTGTTATGTCATTTACCTGTTTATCGAATTTGCATGTTTCACGCGTCCTTTTAAATCACTCTCGATTCAGTGCCCCAAAAATTTGCCTAAAAAGTCCTACCTTTCCGAAACACTCAGGCCAACCAACACTCTCCCAATCGAAATACCCTTTATAATGCGGACATTTCCGGGAAACATAAAGGGGCTCCGTTCCCCCCGGGATGAAGGTGATCCGGCATCTAAAGAGGCTCCACCCTGATGTGGTCCTCCTGCAGGAAACACATCTGAAAGCTGATGACATTAAGCGTTTTGGAAAAAGCTGTGGGGGGGTCACCCCTTTTGGGGGCCCCCCGTCCGTCTGGGCAAGGCGGGGTAGTCAACGCTTATTCACAAAAAATTTTCCATTTGAGCTAGTTTCACATGACATGATCTGGAGGGTAGAGTCTCCCATTTAGTCATAAGGGGGGAAAAACCTCATTTAATATCTATGGGCCCAATGGTCAGAACCGGGTATTTTTTAAGGAGTTAGCAGAGAGGATTTGCACCGATCAAAACCGATGCCAAATTATTGGGGGAGACAGAACGCAGTTGTAGATCAGTCGAAGATAGAAGGGGGGGGCCCGCATCCCAAGTAAATAACAAGGGCATTTCCACGTCTCAAAAGGGAGTCTTAGCCACCTCAGGGACTCCGCTAGTCTTCATGATTGCTGGAGAGAGCGAAATCCCATGAACGGACTACACTTACTATTCCCCAGTCCACCAGTCATGGTCAAGGTTGGACCACTCTGGTTTCGGACTCCCTCCAACCCAGAGTCGAAAATGCAAAAATTCTGAACATGGTCATTTTCTGATCACTCCCCCAATCTCAGTAGATTTTGATGGAATTTTTCCCAAGGGGGTACAGATTTTATCTGAATTTCCTGCCTTCTCGCAAAGACAGATTCTTTCCGCTGAGATGGTTAAGTTGGTGGATACCTATGCTTGGGACAACCTGACCACCGGGCGACCCCTCACTATATTGGGCAACCCGCAAAGGGCCCGGTCTTAGAGGTAGGGTCATAGCCTATCCCTTCTGCCCAAACGCAAACTGAAGGAGGCTACCTGACTGCCTCAGAAAGAGTTAGGGAGACCTATTAGACCTTCCTTGGGGATAGCTCTGATAAGACTTGGAACAGGCCAAAAGGGAGTTTGACCTCTGGGCAGATCGCACAGAGGAATTACATAGGTCACACTTACACTCCACAAATCTTCAGTAAGGAAACAAATCCGGGAAACTCTTTCCCGCTACTGAAAGGGCCTACAAACCTCGCACATACAAGCCTCCGCACAACCAAGGGTTCCATTACCTCTGATCCCGAAAAATTAATGACACCTCAGGGCAATATTTTTTGCCACACTGTACTCATCAGGGTCAATTTCAAGTAGAGGATGGAAGGCGATTCCTCTCTAAAGTCAAATTGCCGGGACTTGTAAAATCTCCAGAGGGAGGAACTGAATCGGACATAACTGAGGAGGAGGTCAAGATGGCTATTCGCCACTTGAAGGCAGGGAAGGCCCCCGGGGCCCCGAAAGGTTCCGGGGAGGTATACAAAATCCTGAGTGATCAGATCACCCCCATCCTCACCGAATATTACAACCGATATCATAATGAGCCCTTCCCCCCAGAATCAAAAAACGCATACATTAAAATTATCCCGAAGAAAGGAAAAGACCCCTGTCCCTGCATCAAATTTGCCCATATTCCCCCATAGACATTGACCAAAAAATCTTTTCTAAGATACTGCTGACCCCTCGCCGGTTTTAAGCCCACATTGATTGGACCCTCCCAAAAGGTTCATCAAGGGGAAAAGCGGCGTGGGAAACATCAGAAAAATGCTGCGTAAATTTGGAAAGGGTCCGACACAAGCCATTGCCAGGGAGAGGCCTGTCCTGGTGGCCTTAATGCAGAAAAGGGCCCTTTTATAACGTGCGATGGGACTGGCTTTGGTTTGTCCTGGAACCATGGGAATTACAGGACGTTAAGTCGGTCCTCTCTGCCATCATGATGCCCCCAAAAGCCCAAATCATACCCGGGTTTCCTTTTTCTCCAAAAATCCCCCTCCAAAAGGGACAAGGCAGGGGTGTCCGCTTTCCCCCTTACTTTTAAATTTGGCCCTAGACCCTTGGCAAGGGTACTTGAGGATTCTGAACCTCTTCTCGGGGGTCCGAATAGGAGACAAAAAAAGGGGAAGAAACCCTTTGTTTTTCGGACGATCTCATACTATTCATGTCCATCCCCGACCCAGCCTCTCCAGTGCTGGAGTTGCTGCGTTTTTTCGGAACGCTATCAGGGTAAAAGTAAACGTGTCCAAGAGTGAATTTTAGAAATTGGCCCGAAGCTATCACAGTCCCAGTGGGCGAACATGGGATTGACAATACCCGGGCTCAGGAACAACATCACCTATTTGGGGATCAAGGTGGGTGGACCCCAGACTCGATGGATAAGTTAAATATTCCCCTCTTATAAATAAAATCTCCCAGGACCGGTGAACGTTGGACCTCACTGCCACTGTCACTCACCTGGGAGATGCACGCCATAAAGATGGTCTGCTTCCCACAGCTGCTAATACCCCCTACAGACCCTCCCATTCCTGCTCAAACCATCAGACATCAACCACATTAACTCATTCTTCTCCAGATTTATATGGGCGGGGAAAAAACCCAGTAGAGCGCTACATAAACTAAACCTGCCAGTTAGGCAGTGGCTGAATCTCCCAGATGTTAGGGGTTTTAACCTGGCCTTTTCTGACTCGCCCCATGCTAGACTGGATTGGGGGTCTTCCCGCTTTTCAATTGGGAATTAAAAGAGAGCTGATGCGCCCTGGCACCCACAGGCCTTGCTCCATACCAGGTACCCCAAGTTTCCTCTTGATTAATTGTCTCCATTGTTCCGAGACACAATAATGGGCCCGGAAAGTTGAGGAAACGCTTGGCCTTTCCTTCGCTCTCTCCAAGGACATGCCCATTTGGGATCATCCTGATTTCCGCTGGGTCAGAGCAATCCGATGTTTGGAAGGAGGGAGGGGGGTCTGGCCAACGCGGGGCAGTTTAATTTAAGTGAGTTTTCGGAGATGGGTAAAGCCCCCGGAGATGCTCGAGAGTTCTCCTTACCCAAATCACAACTTTTGGGTGCCTATCAGCCTTCTATTTTTGTAATGGAGACTAAGAGATTTTCCCAAGGAGACCATTCCTAACGATTTTGACACTTTTGTCACCACTCACAGGGAGACATATTGTCTACGAGGCTCTAAGCTGACATGAGAAAGGGGGTGGCAGGAAACGGTAGCTTCCAGGGATTCCACTACTGGAGCCGCCGATTGGGAAATGCCCAGATCCCAGATATGATCCCGAAGGGTGTTGTGACCGTACGGAAACACATCATCTGCGAGACCTGGCGGGAAACTTACTTCAAGATAATACACAACGCCATATACGCCTTCAACCTCCCCCCCCTTTTAGAACTTCCCCGATAGATTGCAGCACTGCCCTAAATGCGGCACACATAAAACTGACCTATGGCACGGTCTGTGGGAATGCAGCTATACACAATCCTACTGGGACACAATTCCCAATATATCAGCTTCACTTCGGGGGCACCCTAAGAAACATTATAACTCCTGATCTTCCACTGCCCCAGGCCTCCGACCGGATGGGTGAGGGTTCTGAGGAACAGCTCACTCCACCAGTTTTCCGGGGAAAAGTTCACATTGCCCTTTTGGCAGCAAAACAAGCCTCTTACAGTTATGGCTGAAGCCCACTCTCCCGTCAATCTCCGGGGGCCCTAAAGCAGCTGGAGGATTATCTTATAGCGGACAGACTGGAGACAGAGAGGCTAAGGAGATCCGAACCCCAGGGTTCTTCAACGTTGGAGAACCTTCATAGAATCCGCATTATTCCGACAGAGAGATAGAAGCCCCTTTTGCAGAGGTTCAAATACACCGTTGGTACGGGAAAGGGGAAAGGGAAATTTGGGGGGACGCTGGGGAGACTTAAAATCTGAGGAACTTTGGCCTTAAGTATGGGTTTTCCCTTAAAGACCAAAACGGTCCCCGAGAGATGAAGATAGGACCAGTTGTAGTTGTACTTTAGTGTGTAGTTATTTTGTTTAATTTAATTTCTTTTATACCCTTATAATTTGATTTTTTTTTCTCTGTATGTACTATCTACATATTCCAGGCACAGGCCCGGAGAGTATGCATATACGTGATATGACCACTATTACATTCAGAGATATGTGTCACTGTTTAACTGTTTGAAAATGCAATAAAAAATTTATTTAAAAAAAAAAAAAAAAAAAGCACACCAGAAACACACTGCTCCTGTATGTAATTTGTAATTGGGAAATTCTAAAGAAATCAGCCAAGATATCAGGAAGAGCATTGTGGACATGCACAAGTCTGGATCATCCTTGGGTGCAATTTCCAGGTGTCTCGTTCATCTGTACAAACAATTATACACAAGTACAAACAAGATAAGAGCCATCATACAGCTCAGGAAGGAGATGGGTTTGGTGTCTCTGGGATCAATGTGCTGTGGTCTGACATATGCATATCAACCCAAGAACAAAAGCAAAAGACCTTGTGAAGATGCTGGTGGGAGCTGGTAAGATTGTGTCATTATCCACAGTGAAACGAGTACTGTATCAACATGGGCTGAAAGGCCCAGGATGAAGCCATTACTCCAAAAGAAACATATAAAAGCCAGATTAATGTTTGCAAATGCACAGGAACAAAGACCTACATTTTTGGAGACAAGTACTGTGGTGTGAAGAAACTAAGACTGTTTGGCCATAATGACCATTGTTACATTTGGAGGAAAAAGGAAGAAGCTTGGAAGCCTAAGAACACCATCCCAACTGTGCAACACGGGGGTTGCAGCATCATGTTGTGGGGTTGTTTTGCTGCAGGAAGGACTGGTGCACATCACAAAATAGATGGCATCAGAAGAAAGAAGATTATGTGGCCAATACTGAAGCAACATCTCAAGACATCACCAGGGAAATTTAAAGCTTGGGTGGGAAAAGGGTCTTCCAAATGGACAATGACCCAAAACTACTGCCAAACTGTTACAAAGTGGCTTAAGGAAAAACCAATCGGTTTTTGGAGTGCCCCACAAAGCCCTGATCTCAATCCTATTGAACATTTTTGGGCAAAGAGAAAAAGCAGGTGCGACCAAGGTGACCTCCAAACATGGCTCAGTTAACACCAGTTCTGTCAGAGGAATGTGCCAGAATTCCTACCAACTATTGTGAGATGCTTGTGGAAGGATCCAAAATGTTTGACCCATGTCCTACAGTGTAAGGGCAAAGCTACCAAATACTAATGAAATGTATGGAAACATTTGACTTTGCAGAAAGTAATAAAAATGCCTTAAATTCTCTCTCGTTATTCTGTATTTGGCAGATATAAATACTTTTGGTTCCTAATTGACCTAAAACGGGAAAGGTTTAAATTTTGATTTCATGTCAGATAGTGAGAAAAACCTGCAGATGGGGCTTTTTATACAGTGTATGGAAACTTCTGGTTTCAACTCTGTCTTTTTTGCAGCCATACTATATGTAACATTGCTCTGTTGTATACTGTAGGGCATATGTGACGGCAGCCGGTATCGCCTCTTTTTTGAGGGGGTGACTTGTATCATGTACATAACTAGTGATCCCTCTTTCAGGTGGAGCTCTGCTTGGAATGCATTGAATGGGCCAAGGCTGAGAAGAGGACTTTTCTGCGCCAGGCACTGGAGGTAAGTGTGTATAATCCCATTATGTGATGAGTGTAGCACGGACCAGTTCACTACATGTCGTCCTATAGGTGTCCGTGTCTCATAGCCACTTCCATTGATAGTATTTTTCTATGTATTATGGGGGAAGTGAGCATATTCCTATTCTCCTTTGTTCTGATAATTGTCTCTTTCCCCCCAGGCTCGGCTCGTGTCGCTCTACTTTGACACTAAACGTTACCAAGAGGCATTGCAATTAGGTAAGTGCGCCAGCAGGTGGGGCCTTGCTATTGTAATGCCGCATTGCCAAATTCTTCAGTTTCTCAAGCTCAGTGAATATGTAGTGATTTTTTTTTTTAAGGATTATGAATGTTGTGGACAAAATCTACATAAATGGCAAATTATTTGGTTACTCGTTTCGACAGCTACACACATTATTCCAAATAGCTTTGAGCTACTTTGCAGAGTGTTGGGCAACTGCTTAAATGGGGATATGATTTAATTCACTTCTCTAGCCCCAGAGGCCGGATAAAAAATAGCACTCCCCAGGGCGAACTAAAAATCCCAAAGCTTTCCACTGGTATATATGAGATATCTTTTTTTTTAATAGACCTAGTTGAGTCACATCATTATGACCACTTCCTAGTCTTGACATTGGCAGTGCATAGCTCATGAATAGAGTCATGGTGGGGAGCTGCCTTGGTGGGTATGTAGGGTGTACGATATACTGGCTGCGCGCACATCCCTTGTTGCTGTCATGGGTGAAATGAGCAATTTATCAGAGCGGCAGAAAGGGATAATTATTGGTTTTCAGCAATATTGGAGCTGCGCAGATCGTGAACTGTTGGCGCGCTGCTGTGGTGAGTGTATTGATTAGCACCAGGTGCCGTTGAAGTGAGAGGTGAACAATGTGTGCGCAAGGGTGGACTGACACGCCACAGTGGAGCAGCTCACTATCAAAATGACCCCGGGGCTGTCAGATGTGTGTCTAACAGTTCAGTGAACCCGACTGCATAATGGGGTCTCAGAGCAGACAGATGTCACTGCACCTCTGCTAACCCTACTGTGTATGGGGCCCCAGAGCAGACAGACGTCACTGCACCTCTGCTAACCCTACTGTGTATGGAGCCCTGGAGCAAACGGATGTCACTGCACCTCTGCTAACCCTAATGTGTATGGAGCCCGGAGCAGACGGATGTCACTGCACCTCTGCTAACCCTACTGTGTATGGGGGCCCGGAGCAGACGGATGTCACTGCACCTCTGCTAACCCTACTGTGTATGGGGCCCGGAGCAGACGGCTGTCACTGCACCTCTGCTAGCCCTGGATGGTGGTGTTGGCTCTATGGACCCTCCAGCAGCTGTGTGGCCCCTGGATGGTGGTGTTGGCTCTATGGAGCCTCCAGCAGCTGTGGAGCCCCTGGATGGTGGTGTTGGCTCTATGGACCCTCCAGCAGCTGTAGGGCCCCTGGATGGTGGTGTTGGCTCTATGGACCCTCCAGCAGCTGTGGGGTCCCTGGATGGTGGTGTTGGCTCTATGGACCCTCCAGCAGCTGTGGGGCCCCTGGATGGTGGTGTTGGCTCTATGGAACCTCCAGCAGCTGTGGGGCCCCTGGATGGTGGTGTTGGCTCTATGGACCCTCCAGCAGCTGTGGGGCCCCTGGATGGTGGTGTTGGCTCTATGGACCCTCCAGCATGTGTGCGGCCCCTGGATGGTGGTGTTGGCTCTATGGACCCTCCAGCAGCTCTGCCGCCCCTGGATGGTGGTGTTGGCTCTATGGACCCTCCAGCAGCTGTGGGGCCCCTGGATGGTGGTGTTGGCTCTATGGACCCTCCAGCAGCTGTGGGAGCCCCTGGATGGTGGTGTTGGCTCTATGGACCCTCCAGCAGCTGTGGGAGCCCCTGGATGGTGGTGTTGGCTCTATGGACCCTCCAGCATTTGTGCGGCCCCTGGATGGTGGTGTTGGCTTTATGGACCCTCCAGCAGCTCTGCGGCCCCTGGATGGTGGTGTTGGCTCTATGGACCCTCCAGCAGCTGTGCGGCCCCTGGATGGTGGTGTTTGATAAAAGGCTCCTCCAGCAGCTGAGCGGCCCCTGGATGGTGGTGTTGGCTCTATGGACCCTCCAGCAGCTGTGGGAGCCCCTGGATGGTGGTGTTGGCTCTATGGACCCTCCAGCAGCTGTGGGAGCCCCTGGATGGTGGTGTTGGCTCTATGGATCCTCCAGCAGCTGTGGAGCCCCTGGATGGTGGTGTTGGCTCTATGGACCCTCCAGCAGCTGTGGAAGCCCCTGGATGGTGGTGTTGGCTCTATGGACCCTCCAGCAGCTGTGGGAGCCCCTGGATGGTGGTGTTGGCTCTATGGACCCTCCAGCAGCTGTGGGAGCCCCTGGATGGTGGTGTTGGCTCTATGGCCCCTCCAGCAGCTGTGCGGCCCCTGGATGGTGGTGTTGGCTCTATGGCCCCTCCAGCAGCTGTGGGATGCAGTCGGCTCCAGATACCTGGGACAACCTACCAGGACCTTATGGAGTCACTCCCAGCCCATCTAGCTACTGTTCGTTCTGCACACGCCCATGACTGTTTTTTTAGCTGGTGGTCATAATAATGTGTAATTTCCCTATGTAATCTCCACTTCAGTGTGAAGTAAGTTTTTCGCCCTCTGTATTATTATACCACGTCCATTTTGTCCAGTTATTAGCACTGGTCAGTTTCTATTCACATAAGCAAATCCAATATACTTTTTTCTAGGTTCACAGCTTCTACGAGAACTGAAAAAAATGGATGACAAAGCCCTTTTGGTGGAGGTTCAACTCCTGGAGAGCAAGACCTACCATGCCCTTAGCAACTTACCCAAAGCCAGAGCCGCCCTAACGTCTGCCCGTACTACAGCCAATGCCATCTATTGCCCACCCAAACTCCAAGCTGCACTGGACATGCAATCAGGTCGGTTACTTTCATTTATTCGTAAAGACACTGAGTTCATTTCCATACACGCCTCCTCCTAGCGGCACACGCTGGGATCTGGTAGGATCACTGCTGCCGGCCACTCTCATAGTGCAGACCACTATGGCTTCTCATGTCTGCTCACTTTAATTTGTGTCTTCAGGTATCATTCATGCAGCAGAGGAGAAGGACTGGAAAACGGCTTACTCTTATTTCTATGAGGCTTTTGAGGGGTACGATTCCATTGACAGTCCCAGAGCTATAACAGCCCTGAAGTACATGCTGCTCTGCAAGATCATGTTGAACGCGTAAGTCGCACTTGTACAAGATTTTTTTTTTTTTTTTAAATCAACAAATAAACTTTATTGAAGAGTTGTCAGGTACATATGCATAAAAACAATGCAAATATTACATCTGCATATTGGTACTTAACACCAAAGTGGTAGGTATACATATTATTACATGAACACCGGTATACACCGTATACAATTTTCAAGGATGTAACGAAATGTAAATCGACATATTACAGTACCCTGATAACAATACAGAGGGAATCATACAAATACAAAGCCTGCAACATGCAGGAACCAACGGTCAGCCATCAACTGAGAACAGAAAAAAAAATTGAGTATTATCAGTGTTGGTGTATCTGCGAAGAAAAATAACAATGAAGAAGCAAATATGAGAGAACAGCCAGTCATAAAATTGTGCTCTGGGGGTCAGATACCAGGGAACCGCGATTTGTATGAAGGGCCACCAAGAGACCCCCACGAGGGCCGCCAAGCGCCGCTAAGTTACTGGGGGGACCTGCAAGTGCCAGCGAACCACGCAACGTGTCAGTGACACTCATCCACCCACCCCAAATCCTATCAAACTTGCTCGGGCAATTTCTGTGGCAGAACAGCCATTTTTGGTGTGGTAAGGCGCTGTTAACTAGTCCCTTCCATTCCTTAAGCAAGGGGCTGTTGCACTATATTATAGAGGTCCGTTTACCTTGCTTAGCTTAACTGCAAGATGACATTACAGAGACAAAGCATGAAGCTCTTCTATTCCTGTGTGATCATGACAACACTTCCTGACCTGTGCTTTGGTTTTGTGTCGCCTTGTTGGGACCACACAGGTGGAGCTTTATGACCATGTCCATAAATACAACCTCCGTTGCAGCTCAGACGAATTATGATATACTTTTTAATTTTTGTGATATTCCTCAGCGCTGTATAGAGATTGTCATCAGTCACATTGGTCCCTGTCCCCATTGTGGCTCACAGTCTAAAGTCCAGAATAACCTAGTTGAATGTGTATTTGGACTGAGGGAGAACATACAAACTCCTTGCAGATGTTGTCCTTGGTAGAATTTGAAACCAGGACCCCAGCCCTGCAAGGCAACAGTTCTAACCACTAAGCCACCATGCTACACTGTGCTAACCACTGATCCACCGTGTATTGATGTGCATGTTGATGACTTGCACACAGCATCCCTATGTCAGGTCTCCTCAATCAAGAGCACAAGCGAGAAGTGTTGTCAAGAGGACAAAGTAGCACAGCAGCTGTAAGAAGAATACTGCAGCACAGTTTTGCACTTTCATGTTAATAATTTTTCTGGCATGTTTCTTTTATACAAATGAATGGGATCCTGGGCATTGTAGGCAATGTAGATATGCAAAGAAGCATTTGTATATTTGCTAATAACCTTTAAGACTAGATCCTGAATACAAGGATGCTTTGTTTTTTTCAGCAGCGTCAGTGCTAGAAATAACCCGAATTTCTATCATTTTGTTATGGTGGTAATTGTTAGGGTTGAGTCATAGAACATTGTACTTCACTACTACTTTGTTTTTGTTTTTTTGCATACAACATAGATTTCCCATCTTGTTTCTTTGTAATACAGGCCAGAAGACGTGCAGGCCTTGGTGAGCGGGAAGCTGGCACTCCGTTACGCTGGACGACAGGTTGGTAATTGGCCAATTAGTCTTGTTTCTGTACATTGAGACCAAATGTGTGCTGTTACTGCTCCATATAGAATAGCTTCGGAAGTTTTCAGTTTCTTACCGTTAGGCCATGTTCACACGGCTTAAAATGGGCCGTATTTCGGTTCGTAATTACACGCCGAAGTGCGCAAATTACGGGCTGAAAACGTCCCATTCATTACGGTAATCCACAGTTCTCATAGAGAACTATGGATTACGTCTGCTCTCCCTGCTCGGCGAATCCGCCGGGCGGGGAGATAAGTGACATGTGAATTACCAGCAGCGTATACGCGCCGGTGTTAATGATTGTCTATGGGCCGGCGAAGTGCCGGCCCCCCGCACCCGCCCCCGGCCACACGGCGTAATTGCGGGACGTATTTACGTCCCGCAGTTAAGCCGTGTGAACATAGCCTTACTGTATGATTCTACCAAGCTTTAAGTTCCTTTCTGGAAAGTTTTAGTTCGCAAATAAAGCGGGAAGATTTGTAGTTCTTGTTTGGCCAGGTCAGTTGTTGGGGGCAGCCCTGTTATGAAGTTACCATTAACTGATTGATTCCTAACTAAATAATTAGTGAACATACATTCATTTTCAATTAATAAAAGTAGTAGGGTTTTTTAAAAAATAGCTCTGCACTTTGCACCCCATATACTTCAAAGCGTAGACCCGTGCCCACCATTCCTTTTGTCTTCTGAGCTCAGCAGATATTTTTTGGGAGCAATGGAAGTCTGTTGGCCTAAAATCTAAGCCCGAATAAACTCTTAAGGGGGTATTCCCATGTCATTGGTTTTAGCTTTGTAAGTAAAGGTAAATAAAGATGATTACCAAATACATTGCTGTCCATATTTTTCTTAATTTCTGAATTAGAGCAGTTTTTTTTTTTTCCTGCTTTTTTATACAAGCTTCCCTAGTTACTGGTCACTCTCTCTGCTTTAGCAGTGGCTGGGCAGATGACCCTGAGTTTGTCAGTATCTGATCTTCTCTTTCTACTGAGTAAAATTTTAACACTTAGGGTATGTTCACACGGGGTAGTTTCGGCATGCATTTCCCGTCATATTTGTGCTGTAATACGAGCGAGATGCGCGCCGAAATTCCGGTAATCCGTAGCTCTCATAGAGAACTATGGATTACGCCTCCTCTCCCCACTCGGGGAGATAAGTGACATGTCAATTACTTGCGGCGAATACGCGGCGCAAGTGATGACTGTCAGTGGGGCCGGCGGGCTGCCGGCTACCCCGCGCCGCAGGAGTACGTGTTGATCAACGCGACCCCCAAATCACCCGGCGTAATTGCGGCCGTACTGTACGTGCCGTAATTACACAGTGTGAACATAGCCTTAGAGTTACTGCCCTGAAGCAGCCTTGTACCATCCTGTCAGGTCTGCAGAGCACACTTATGTGTAATTACATCAAGGAAGTCACTCAGCAGCTAACAGTGTGTCTTGGCAGCATGTAAGATTTTCTCTTTCACTGGAAGCTTCCTCTTATGAGAAATACAGCACTGCTAGCTCACACGTATAGCCAGACATACTGCTTAGACAAATGTCATTGTTTTTCACAACCCCTCTATCACCAATGTCCCTCTAATGGTACGGCCACGCAGCATAGATAAAATACCGACCAATATTTTATAGTTTTTTCAACGGAAAGGGGGTCAGTTTCTAGCTGCGGTTTTGCGAATTTGGCTGTCCCCATTACCATTGAACAGTACATTTCCCTGCCCTAAAACCGGATGGAAGAATGTGCATATTCCAAATTTGTTAGATGGTTTTCGGGTTTGGAATCCAAGCTATATAGACTACAGCTCGGATTTTCTATTCAAGTCTTTGCGGATGGTTCACAGCCGATATATAGATTGTTTCAAAATGCGAAAACCATCTGAAAAACCAACTGAAACCCCATGCGGTGTTTACATACCCTAACAAGCACAGCTAGGAAAAGTCGCTAGCAGAGCTGACATGTCAGTCACTGCTGTAGACCTGCACAGGAAGTGGGAGCCTGAAGAGGCTCTCAAGTGAAAATGGCCAGATGCTACCAAAGGAAATGGCAGAGCCATTGACTACTATAAATGACTTCTAGTTGAAGTCGTCCATCTCCCCCCAGTGACTGTACCAGAGAGTGCATCAGTTGCTCTTTACCTTCTTTTGCAACCTGGTTTTTAGGGGCCGTCAAGAACTCAACCCCTTCACCCCATTCTTGTTCTCCCAGTCGGTGATCCAGTAATAAGACCACCACCTATCCTATTTTTCGCATATGAATATGCCACAAAATATCAGCAAACTACTTTAACCCCAACAGCTATATTGAGATTGAGTGAGGAATTAATATACATACTTGCCTTGCAGACAGAAGCATTGAAGTGTGTGGCCCAGGCCAGCAAGAACCGCTCCCTAGCCAATTTTGAGAAGGTAAGAACTTCCATGACCTTTTTAGCCTGATCATAAGACTTGATCAGTACTGATACTGCTCTGATATTGCATCTATATGGCCATGGTAGTTGTAGGGTTCGGGTGAATCTTATACCTCCCTTTATCCATTAGGCACTGACAGACTACAAAGCAGAGTTGCGGGAGGACCCCATTATTACCACTCACCTGGCTAAACTCTATGACAACCTGTTGGAACAGAACCTTATTCGGGTCATAGAGCCTTTTTCTAGAGTACAGGTAAGTACTGGGGTGACAGCCCAGTGTCTGGAAACTTTCTTATCTAACTTGGGGGAAAGTTGAATTGTGTTGACTCAGTAGTGTTACCGGAAATCAATGTAAGTGTATGTTCACACGGCGTATTGGGGCACGTACTCGACGCGCTGCAATATGCCAGGTGTTTTGGAAGCATGCGCTGATCAGCATGTAGTTCCAAGGCACTTTCACATCTATTATCAGCGGCGCATAAGCGCTGCGAGCACTTGACGTAACTTCTCTCCATGGGCGTAACATATGATCGGATTGTATGCCTGGGGAGACGAGGCGTAATTCATAGTTCTCTATGAGAGCTATGAATTACCGTAATTGCGGCACGCATTTCACTGCGTATAAAGCGCAAATACGTGGTGAAATGTGCCCCGCAATTACGCAGTGTGAACATACCCTGATTGTGTTTGTTCTTGACTGAATAATCTTATTTTTGTAGTGATCACAGGGATAAGGGGGAAACACATCACACACTACTTGTCCTTGTGGAACCATAGGATTAGAGCTAACTTGTCTTCATGCCTCTTCCCTCAGTGGCAGATGTGAGGTTGGTCTGCTGGTTGATCTAGATCAGTGGTGTCAAACTGCCGGTCCTCCAGCTGTTGGAAAACTACAATTCCCATCATGCCCACTGTTATAGATTATACAAATGCATGATGGGAGTTGTAGTTTCCCAACAGCTGGAGGGCCGGCAGTTTGACACCTGTGATCTAGATACTGCACCTACAAGTTTTCAGGATACCCTTCTGGCCAATAAAAGGGTTGTCAAAAGCAGAAGATCCCTTTTAGGTCTCTTCATAGAACATTACTGTGATCTGTGGTCCATTCAGCCATTCCTGGAAAAATATAATGGGTTCTGGGGATAGTATGTTAATCCAGGGATTTATTCTAAAATATTTGGAGTCGGGAAGGAATTTTTCCTCTTGTACAGGACAGTTGGCATCCACCTCAGGGGTTTGTGCCTTCCTCTGGATCAACACTGTAGGGTTATAGGTTCAACCTGATGGACCTGCGTCTTTTTTTCATCTTTATCTACTATGTTAATAGATGTTCTATGTTTCTTTATAGATTGATCACATATCCATTCTCATCAAACTGTCAAAGGTAAGGACTGTTTGTCATGTAGGGGGCCTATATCATATGTATATTCAAGCTCCACCAATAGACACTGATTAACCACAAGATTAAGACCACTGGGTTGATAAATTGTATTCCCCCCTTATGTTGCCAAAACAGCTTTGACCTGATGAGGCATTGACTGAAGGTGCTCTGTTGTATCTAGCACCAATACCCTAACAGCAGATCCTTTAACTCCTATAAGTTGTGAGGTGCGGCCTCCATGGATCGGACTTGGTTTTCCTGCACATCCCACAGATGCTGCCTTGGATTGAGATCTGAGGAATTCAGAGACCAAGTCATCACCTTGAGCTTCGTCATGTCTCTAATACTATTCCTAAGCCATTTTTGGAGTGTGGCAGAAGCATTATCCTGCTACAAGAGGCCACTGAGATTAGGAAATACCGCTGCCATGAAGGGGTGAACTTAGTCTGTACAATGTTTAGCTAGGTGGTAGGTGTCACAGCAATATCCACATGATGCCACAACACAGGGTTTCCCTGCAGAACATTGCCCAGTGTAACACACTGCCTGCACCATCTGGTCTTCTTCCCATAGTGCGTCCATCTCTTCTCCAGGCAAGTTACACACATGCTTTAGACCAGGCCTCCTCCTTCCATAGCTCCATCGTCCTGTTCTCATTTCCCCTGGAGACATGTTTGGTAGACAGGAAGCAAATGGAGCCGTCTGCAGCTACTTTACCCAATACACAGCAATCAGTGAGGTCCTGTATGTCCTGACACCTTTCTATCATAGCCAGCGGGGACTTTTTAAGCAATTTTTCCTACGGTAGCCTTCACTCTCCTTGCACATCAGTGGGCATTGGGCCTAGTTAGTAATGGTTCTGTCTTGGATTACTACTGCATGCCAAGAACATCCCCCAAGACCTGCCATTTTGGACAACCCAGTCGAGACATCACAATTTAGCGCCTGTCCAAGTCGCTCACATCCTTACACTTGCACATTTTCCTGCTTCCAACGCATTAACGTCAAAAACGGACTGTTCACTTGCTGCCTAAAATATCCTACCCCTTAGCAGATGGCACTTTCACAAGATGATGAAGGTTACTCCTTTTTTTAATAGGCTCATGGGAAATGAGTTAGGACTCTGCAGCACCACCCATTGGATGTATATTTAAGTTTCAGTGGAGCAGCTGATGGTGGTGTCTCCACACACCTACATAGTCCCCTACATGTTGCCTCTACCTAATGAGGAATGCTACATCCAATAGGTGGCATTGCAGAGTCCAAGCTCATTTCCCATGAGCCCTTTAGAATATATTTAAATTTTAGTAAAGGGACTAATGGTGTATAAGTCTCCACACACCAACATGCTGCCCCTTTCTGAGCTACACCTGGAGCCTCTCACCTAGCCCACCAGTATTCTTCTCTGCCCTGATGAGGGACGAACACTCAAAACCGCTTTCTGCAGATGAATATCTGCTTGGCATTAATCTTAATCATATTGGATGGCTCAGTGAGTCGGATGTGCCTTGAGGAACGCTACATCCAATAGAGGGAGCGCTGTAGGGTCCTAACTCATTTCCCATGAACCTTTTAGAGTATATTTCTACTTCAGTGGAGCAACTAATTTTGTATAAGTCTCCACACACCGACATGCTGAATGAGGAACGTTGCCCCTTTTGAGCTGGTTTTAATGTCATCGCTAATCAGTGTTGATTTCTCCTCTACTACTTCTGTGAATGGGATCAGTCTGACAAGATGTTACTACTGTTGACCTGTCTTAAGTATAGGCTATGAGAACATTTTTTGTCTGTATTAAAGGGGTTGTCTCACTACATTGATTCGTCCTATTTTCTTGGCTTCACTTTGAATTCAGAGGCATGTTTACTGGCTTCCCCTAAGCTGCAGTAGAAGCCAGGTCTGTAGCTATAGCAACCAGCACTGGCAGCCTATCGAGAGAGACGGAACAGGTCTGTAGCTATAGCGACCTGAAGAGCTGATGCAGCCCATACAAGAGGGGATATCTAGGAATAGGTAGGACACTGTTAATGGACATATATTACAAAGTGACTTATTTTTGCAAGATCTTTAACATAAAAAGCAGCAATCCTTGTAGGGAGACCACCCCTTTAAGTAAACGTTAAGGATGGAAGTTTTTAAGTCCATAGATCTGGTAGGAGTGAGAGATGAGCAAACTATGTAACCTGATCCACAGATTTGCCAGTCCATAAAGTAAATGGAAGAATTGATTTGCTGGTGCATCCTAAAGCATTTTTCCACCACACACCGTAATGGCTGATCAGTGAGAAACCTGCTGATGCTGAGATAAGGGATCAGTCTCAATTCTACTGGACTGATAGTACAAATGCACTGCCCATGGGAGATGCAGTCTGTTTAAAAGGGTTGTCTCACTACAGGGATTGCTGCTTTTTATGTTAAAGATCTTGCAAAAACAAGTCACTTTGCCATATATGTCCACTAACCGTATCCTACCTATTCCTAGATATCCCCTCTTGTATGGGCTACATCAGCTCCTCAGGTTGCTATAGCTACAGACCTGTTCAATCTCTCCTGATAGGCTGCCAGCACTGGTTGCTATAGCTACAGACCTGGCTTCTATTGCAGCCTAGCAGAAGCCAGTAAACACGCCCCTGAATTCAAAATGAATCCAAGAAGACCGAGGTAAGATGAATCAATGTAGTGAGACAACCCCTTTAACCAGTAAACTACAGTGAAGAGCAAACTTGCATTAACATCCACCTCTCTGCATCTAATGTGGCACCAGGACATGAAGTGCAATTTGCATAGGTGGCCAGTGTACTAGAGTAGGTCGAAAACGACTGAAAAAGGCGAACACAAGGCTTCTGTAGCTGGATGCATCTGTTTGCGAGCTCCCAGGATTTTTACATTTTACAGATCTTGTTTCCCTGGTCTTCATGTTCCATTGTCCTAGGACACGGGTATAGAAATCCACCAATAGAAATTAGTGAAGTCTTCCTCTATGACCCCATCCACAGGTTGTGCACCAAACACTTAGTCAATAAGTCACAAGTTGAACCCTCTAACATTTTGAGTAAATTTCTTCTTTCTCCTTTCAGCCTGAGGTAGAACGCAAACTCTCCCAGATGATCCTAGACAAGAAATTTCATGGTAAGCCTCCAAAAACCTATCGAGACTGGATTTACAGGACATACAGCGCCACGATGGTTCCCATGAAGCGGTGCAGGATTGGTCTTCCAGTGGACTCCAGTGCCGCCTGATAGATCCCAATGGCTTATACCTGTGCCAGTTGTTTTGATGGGAAGCACGGAGCTGCATGTTGCACTGTCTTCTCATGTCATGTCTGACTGCTGCCAAGAGGCCTCTGACAGTAGTGTGAACCCAGCCTTAGCGCTTCACTTGTGACATTCACTTGTTTCCCCAAGCGCCAAGCTTGGCCTGACAAGGACGGGTTTAATGTATTGGTGCATTGAGTCTTAATAAGACGTTCACAGCCATCTGGGCAGAATTTATTAGCACATCAGTGCTGCGGATTAGCGGAGGCTCAGAGAGCAGCCTGCATCCTAGAGATAAGGGATCAAGACGATGGGGGCTCCCTGGAGGCCAGATAAATACATGTTATGTAAAGAGCTTAGATGCTTACTAATTGTTCAGTTACTTTTCTGGCAAAAGAAAAAAAAAATCCTGGTTAACTACAGAATATTTTACACGCTCGGAGTATGGGATTTACAGCACGTCTATGGTTACGAGACCCACTTGTCTGGGCCGAAGGGGTTTAAACACATCCTTGAGGGGAATAGAGTGGAAATATCTCACAATGAAAGCTCTGCAAAAACCTGGTGGCTGAGTGCAGTGAAGAGTCCCCCGCTATTCTCTGTACAGATAGATCACTTGTAAAGGCTGGCTTCAAAGAGTGGCACTGGCTTTGGAGGACCTGTTCTGTCCTGTATTAGGCTATGTTCACACGACGTAATTGCGGCACGTACAGTACGCCGGGTGTTATGGGAGTCGCGAGTATTCCCAAAGCACGGGCCCCACCGGCCCCATTGACATGCATTACTCACAGCGCGTAATCGGCACAAATAATTGACATGTCACTTATCTCCCCGCGTGTACAATACGATCGTATTGTACGCGCGGGGAGGACGCCACGTAATCAATAGTTCTCAATGAGAGCTATGGATTACCGTAATTGCGGCGCGCATCTCGACGTGTATTAAGCGCAATACGCGGCCAGATACGCGCAAAAATAAGCCGTGTGAACATACCCTTACAGGACATAATCGGTGTAATGCTTTATTTCCCCAGTGGGGGCACTGCAGGGAAACTGAACACTTGCCAGGTTTCCACACAGTTTACAGCAGATAGCTGGGATTCTCAGCAGGGTTATACTTTGTGATCAGCTTGTTGCCAGGGGACCTCATGAGAAGTAGGGATTGGCCAAAATGGTTTTTCAAGTTCTGTATTAAAGGGGTTTTACCACCATAGACTCTTATAGTAGTCCCATTGATATGCCTATCAAAGTTGATAGGTGCGTGGTGCTAATCTGGACCGACTATCTCGGAATCGGGCCACCAAAAGAACAGACGGGAACCAATGGCGCAAGCTTCGCACGGACTCCACTCTGTTCAATGTTAGTTGAAGTACAAGCTCATGGCCCTTAATCAAGGTACACTGTCAACTGCTCTAACACTTTTTAATGGCAATACCTAGTGCGATAGACTCAGTGCAAGGTTAAATGGTGGCAAGACAATTCCTCTTTAACAAAACCATGTAATGTGAATGTTATCTGAATGCACATGGTTGTTGGCAACTGTTCCTTAGTATTTAATTTGCGGCAGTAAATCGGGTTTACAGAGGCCGAAAAAAACTTCAATCTATCAAAAGCACACTTATCATGTTAGAAATACTGGTGAGGCTATTAGAGCCTAGTACTAAATAGAACACCTTCTATAGCATTGACATTCTGAATGCCATAACTGGCACTTTGGAGGCTAGCAACAGAAGCCAAATTCCTTATTGTAAACGAGGCAAGATAAATTGCCGTAAGTCTGCAATACCAGTAATTGTTAGTGCAAATGACCAGAATTCTGGCGCACCTGCCATAATAAATGTGCCCCATTGTTTTGCATCCATAGCCTGAAAACCCGGTTTAGACCTAAGGCTAGAGGACTAAATACTTGGATTCTAATCAGAATAAACCCAATAAACCAATGGCACAAATCTATCCAGCTTACTTACCTGTACATAGGATTGTGTAGAATACAGTATATATACTGTAGCAAGCCATTTGGCAATAAGCAGTATTAAAGGGATTTTCTCACTACCATGATTAGCTTTCATATAAAGGGACAGTTAAATGAAGACTTTTTCTAAATTGGTCAATGGATTTTACTTAAAGGGGTTGTCTCGCTACAATGATTGGGTTATAATTAAAAGATCTTTAAAAAAACAAGCAGCTTTGCAATATATGTTCATTACAAATGTCCTACTGATTATGAATTATCCCTGGTAGTAGGAGTGCATCAGCTTCTCAAATCACTATAGCCACCGACCTGTTGATTTTTCTCTCACTGGCTGCCAGGACTGGTGACTCATCAGCTTCTCAATACAGGTCAGAGCACAGAGCCCCTCCCGCACAGTATGAGGCCACTTGTGATGCTTCTGTAGGGGAGGGGGAGGGCTCTGGCTTCTATGTAGCTGTGCTGCCTGGATTAACCCTCTGTGTGCCTGCTCCCTCCTGCTGTCTACACAGATTGAGGAGAGTAGAGGTGAGGCTGATCTGTGGTCAGTAGGATGTGACAGCAGTGAAGTGTGTTACTATAATCACCATGTGTCAGTGGAGCTCTGACTATACTAATAGAACAGATCATGGGGGCATGTGAACGGTTCATATCCCTCCCTGCTCTGCTGTATTAGTGACACATGGTGATTATAGTAACTCGCTTCACAGCTGCCCTGTGTCTGTTCTGATGGGAGGACAGTGTTTGTGTTTGCTGTTGCTTGAGATGTCCGTGGAGATTTGTATGCTAAACAGGGGGGTATAGGAACCTTTACACTCCCTCCCCCCTCCCCCCCTCCCCCGCTCTGCTATTAGCAGACACAGCTTCACAGACCTCTGGCTCCATAGCCACTCATAGATCAGCCCTCTCCCTGCTGTCTCCTGACTCTGTGGAGAGGAGCAGCAAGAGCTCGGCCACAGCAGCAGCACAGTGCAGCTGATCCAGCAGCGAGAAGCAGATCTAGGCAGGCACACACAGGGTTAACTCTGGCAGCAAACCCCCTCGCCCTTCCCCTGCTGTATAGAAGTTACTGCAGTCGGAGGAGGAAAGCTGTCTGTGTGCTGAGGGGGGGAAGGGGGAGGAGAAGAGGCAGACAAGAAGCACGCCCCTGAATTCAAAAATCCTATGCTGCCAGACACACTGAGGTAGGGTGAAAGCCTGTAGTGAGACAACTCCTTTAAGTCATAAGATAAGAGCGTTTTATGGTTGCCTGCATACCAGACCGACTTCTGTTATTTGACTAGCTGAGAATAGGGAGTGACATCGCCCCACTGAGGGACTGAGATCAAAGCAAAGAAATTATATCTAACAAGATTAGCTTCACTAAACAAAAGGTACATGTACTGTGAGGACTGAAAAGCATGGTTTTATCTGTAATCTTGTTAGAGATAACAATCTCTTGCACTGTCAGAGTAACACCTTGCTGGAAGCTGAATATGCTAATCACTGCTATAGAACCACCCACAGCCTGAGGAGACACAGTAAGTGCAAAACTGCTAAAACTCAGTGAAACTGTGTGGTGAGAAAACACATTTAAGGCACAATGTCTACTGAAATGTTTAATTGTTATATTTCCGTTACAGGAATCCTAGATCAGGGAGAGGGGGTCTTGATCATTTTTGATGAACCGCCTGTAGATAAGACATATGAAGCTGCTCTGGAAACCATTCAGAACATGAGCAAAGTGGTGGACTCTCTGTATAACAAGGCCAAGAAGCTTACATAGGTGAGTGATGTAAGGAGTGATTAGAAGGGCTTACGCTATTGGGGCCGGCAGGACCCCCAAATTTTTTTTTTATCTCTCTATCCTCCACATATTTAACTATACATTTTATCACAAAATAACTATCGGCCTGCAGGAGATATTCCAGCTGTATACACTATACGTGCAGCAGGACTATACTATTAACAGGCTGGAAAACAATATTTGGTTCTGCACATCCAAAAAAACTTTTTGAGAAAAATGAGCATAGGTGCACACTGGTGTGGCAGTAACATACAAACACAATCCAATATCAGCAGCACACTACTAGCACTAAAAAAACTATCAAAAGGCACATAGGAATTTTTGGAAAAGCATTTCTGCTACTTAGGATACAGGAAACCTTTTTTAAGGTTCTTCGTTCATATTTTTGATCAAATACTATACTTTTAACAGATCCTAAGGGAAATCATTAAAAGATTGCGGTGTCACTGCCGTCCTATAAACCGATGAGCCACTCAGGCAGGACCATTGGTTTATTAAGGGGGTTTTCCCCTTTTATTCCTTTGCTTGAAATATATTGGAAAAGGTTAATAAAGACTATTACCAAATACATCGCTGTTTTGGTTTTGCTCGTCCTCAGAGTTAGGAAACCTTCCATAAATAAGATTACTAGATCTGCGCCTATGTTACCGAACACCTCTCTCTACTCGGGATGGTGACCTCACTCCCTGCTGTATGTTATCAGCAGCACAGGAGCTTGTTTATCTTTCTTACTGACAAATTCTAATCCTCTGTAGCCCTGTGCCCTGCTGTTACACCCCTCCATCACCAATCTCCCTCCGCTAGGAATGGCAGCGCTGAAATGTCAGTTTGTTTATATGGCTGATTGATTGAAGTATAGAGAAAGTGGTCTTAAAACTCCTGATGATTTTTGTAAGATTTACAATATAATCGCTCTAGATAATTTGATTGGGGGATTTTGCTTCTAAACAGCAGTAGGGAGCGTCCAGGATCCATGCTGCGGGCTGCTGTTGGCTATGCAGTATGCGATTCATACTAGTCCTGTAGGATGGGAGATGATCCTTCACTGAAGCATCATTTTACCCCACATGATGGCCGCAGCCTGTGACTGGAAGTCCGCGCCGCAGGTCCGTTTCCATGCGGTACGTTTCTGCAGCGTGTAGAGGAGATTTCTTACAGCTTCACGTTGCTGCTAATGTATCTCACAGCACAGGAACATACTGCATAGGTAGCACGGACCGGAGCCGCTGAACCAGCTATATAGAGAACCAGTTTGTTGTCGTGCACTGTAAGGCAGAAGCCGTTTGAACATCTGCTGGTTAATGTCACTGGTAAGAGCGAGTTCCCTTATTTTAAAGTCTTAACCACAGCAGATCAAAACGGAACGATCTTTTATTTTTGGTAAGCGGAGATTACACAACATCAGCAAATGTCAAGCACCGCTGTGGTGACGAGCGTTCCTCCAGATAATGACATGTTACAATGGGCTGCAACAACATCCGCGGAACAAGGTGCCCAGCTGCTTCTGCTTTACACACCGCGCACACAGGATGTGCTGGATCATTTCATTAACCCCTTAACGACCTTGGACGTATGCATACGTCCTGAGGATCGCGCGAACTCTAAAGCAGATCACTCCGGGAGGGTAGGGGGGGGTTAACCCCTTAATTATCGCGACCGATAAGTCGCAATAATTAAGAGAGACGCAGGAGGAGCGATCTCCTCCTGTGTCTCTGTCGGCGGCAGCAACTGCACGGATCGCGCCTTCTGACAGACAGCACGGAGGGCATAGAATGCCTTCCGGGTTGTCTGTGACGTCACGATGCCCGGCCGTGCCCAGTGGGCATGGCCCGGCATCGTGCAAGACAGTTGCCATAGGAACCAGTACACAGCCACAAGCTATGTACTGATTCTTATTGAATGAGGGACCTGAAGATCTCTCATTCAAATCCCCTGTGGGGAAAAGTTTAAAAAAAAAAAAAATTTGAAAAATTTTAAAAAAAGTGAAAAACAAGTAAAACAAACACGAAAAATAAAATAAAAACACTTACACCGCCCTTTTCCCCTTTACAAACGCCAAAACGCCCCCAAAAAAAATCAAAAATAAATAAAGTACCCATATTTGGGATCGCCCGTTTCGTAACGACCCGCCCTATAAATCTGTCATGTTAATTAACCCGTACGGTGAACGCCGTAAAAAATAAATAAATAAATCACATTAATATTTTTGTTCATCCCACAGCACATAAAATGGAATAAAAAAACTCCTATAAACGCCAAATTTGTAACAATTAAAACGTCCGTTCATACCGCAAAAAAAAGGTCCTTACACAACTCTGTATACGGAACAATAAAAAATGTATGGCTCTCAGAAGACAGCGATGCATAAATATTGTTTTACACAGTAAAAACACGTTCTATTTTTTTTTTAAAGTGCTTCAACATAAAAAAACTATATAAACAGGATATCGCCATAATCGTATCGACCCAAAGAGTAAGCTAACTTATCACGGATACTGCACGGGGAGCGCCTTAAAAATAAAAAACACTACTAGGATTGCAGTATTTTCTTCACCCTGTCTTTCCAAAAAATGGATTTAAAAGCATTAAAAAAGCCTTGTCCCCCCAAAAAATACTAATAAAAACGTCAACTCATCCTGCAAAAAAAAAAAAGCCCCTATCCAGCTCCAAACACAGAAAAATTAAAAAGTTATGACTCTCAGACTATGGCGATGCAAAAACGTCTTTTCCTTGTTGAATAAAAGTGTTTTTATTGTATAAAAGCAGTAAAACATAAGAAAATATACAAATTGGGTATCGCTGTAATCGTATTGACCTGGTGAGTAAAGCTAGCATGTCATATATAACGCAGAGTGACCGTTATAAAAAAACACTACCAAGATTGCTGTATTTTGTTCAAAACGTCTCAGAAAAACCTTAATAAAAAATTAACATAGCGTCATATGCACCCCATGATGTTACCATTAAAAACACCAACTCATCCCGCAAAAAACAAGCCCATAATCGGCTCTGCACACAGCAAAAAAAAAATTTAGGGCTGTCAGAATAGGACAACTTAAAAACGCAATTTTTTTTATAGGCATATTTCTATTGTGTAAAAGTAATAAAACAGAAAAAACTAAATAAAATCTATATCATTGTAATTGTACTGACCTCCATAGTAAAGTTATCCTGACATTTACACTGCTCGGCGAATGCTGCAAAATTGAAACCCAAAAAACAATGACCGAGCTGCGTTTTCCCCCCCATTTTCATTGCCCAATGATAAAAAATAACTATGGAACACCTGTGCATCCAAAATGCACAGTACACCCCTAGATGAGATCCCTGTTTGGGTTTTGAATCCAAATGGGGCGACTTCTGGAAGGTTTCATCTGTTCTGCTACTTTGGGGGCTTTGCAAATGCGACATGGCCCCACTAAGGCTATGTTCACACGGCTTAACTGCGGGGCGTAATTCCGCCCCGCAATTACGCCGTGTGGGCGGGGGCAGGGCGGGAGCAGGGGAGCGAGCGGGGGCCGGCAATATCCGCCGGCCCATAACAATCACTGTTTAGCGGCGCGTATACGCCGCTAGAAAGTGACCTGTCAATTATCTCCCCCCTCGGCGTATTCGCCGAGCAGGAAGGAGACGAATGCATAGTTCTCTATGAGAACTGGCATTACCGTAGTTACGGGGAACGGATTCAGCCCGTAATTGCGCACTTCGGCGCTTAATTACGGACTGAATTACGTCCCAGAATAAGCCGGTGAACATGGCCCAAAATATCTGTGCGCCAAAAGCCAAATAGCGCTCCCTCCCTTGTACCCCCTGCCATGCGCCCAAACAGCAGTTTACACCCACATGTAGGGTATTGCCGAACTTGGAAGAAATTGCTTAAAAAAATTTGGGGCTTTTTTTTTCGAAGATTCCTTGTAAATATGAAACATTTTGAGCTAAAATTGCAGATTGGAAAAAATTTTTTTAAAATTTTTCACAGCCTTATGTTTTTAAAAAATTTGTAAAAACCCCTTTTGGGGGTTCGATGAACTCACGCACCCCGGGAAATATATCCTTAAGGGGTGTATTTTTTCCAAATTTTGGGGTCTTTTTAGGGGTGTTTTTTAAATTTTAAAGGCCCCTTGGGCTTTTCCGAAAACCCTAAAAATGGCGCCTAAAAAAAATGTATTGAAAATGAACCCCAAGTCCAGTGGTGCTCCCCCTTTCGGGGGGCTTGGGGTTACCAAAAATTTCACTGGGGCCCCACAAAGGGGATCTTCTCAAAAAAAGGGAAATTTCGGGGTAATTGAGTTTTACGTGAAAATTTACCTGATCGCTTTTACCGTATTCCTGTGAAAAAATAATAAATTTTAAAAAACGCAAAAATATTTGACTTTTTAAAAAATTTCACCTCCACTTTTTTTTTAAAATTTTGTGAAACACCAAAAGGGGTTTTAACAAACTTCCTAAACACTTGAAAAATATTTTTAAGGGTCTAATTTCTTAAAGGAAATCATTTATGGGGGAAACAAACTCGGGCCCCCCCAAATTCACGTCAAAAATTTGGAATGGCCCTAAAATTTAATGTAAAAATTCAAAATTTCGGAAAAGGGGAGAAATTACAAAAAAAGGGTTTAAGCCCTCAATGCGAAAAAAAAAAAAAAAAAAAAAAAAAAATTTAAAAAAATAGGGCCAACCTAAAATGGACTTTATTTTAATGTTTAAGTTTTATAAACATTTTTTTGTGAATAATTATCTGTCTTGCACGCAGAAATTTTAAAAACTTTTAAAAAATTGACAATTTTTTTTAAAATTTTCATAAAATTTTTTTGTTATTTTTCACAAACAAGGATTTTTATGGATAAAAAAATTTCTTTCAAAATTTAAAAGCACAATGGTCCGGGGAAAAACAGCCCTTTTAATCACATAAATTAGGTAAAAGTGCCCCAAAAATTTTAATTCTCACAAAAAGTGACACATCCAAATTTTTCAAAAATGGGGGGGCCCTTTTTCCCCAGGAAGCCAAAACAGGCGGGTCCTTAAGGGGTTAAAGGGGTTTTTTAATTTTTTTCAATGGGCCGGTTATTTTTGGTTGTTTGAAAAGCCTAATAATCCTTAAATTAGGGGGCAGAACCACTCAACTGAGTGCTGTGCCCTGTGTTCCTTTTTTGGAGGGCCGAGCGCAGCTTCTCTTTAGGAATAGGTTGGGTTCACAGCACCCACCACCTAACCATTAAAATCTTTTGACGTGTTACTATAACATTTTAATTTATTCTCCATGATCGACGCTTTTGAAGTAACGTGTCTGCTTTTCCCCTCCCCCAAAAAAAACCCACTCGGTCCTTTAAAGGGACCCGGGGTAAAAATTGCGCACAGCCCCATTGAGCTGTATTATAATGCCAGGCACAATTCGTGAGCAAGAGAAGAAACCAGCCATGTTGTTAAGATTACACAACTCCTTAGGCTAAATTCACACTGTATTTTCCGACACGTTTTTGCAGGCATAATTCTGGCCACTATGGTGAACGTGGAACAGAGTTGTTTTGCTTAAAACAAATGTTGATTTTTGGGTTAAAGGGAATGTGTCAAACAAAAAAACTTATTTTAAATCACATTTTTTTTGTTCAACCCCATTTTTTAAAAAGTTTTTGGGTTTTTTTTTTTTTTTTAATTTTCCATTTTTCACTTTTCATAATTTTTTTTTAAAATTCCTTTAATCCTGCAAGGGTTTTTAAAATGGCCCCCTAAACCCCCATAAAAGCCTGACCCCGGGTTTACCTCCCCCGCACACTGAAATTTTTCCTAGACCCCAGAGCATGATTAGAAAAAATCCCCTATAAAAGGGAAAGGGACCTTTAGGGCAGTCTTAAAGGGAATGTGTCATCAAAAAATACTTTATTTTTAACCACATTTTTTTGTTAAACACAATTTTTAGTAATTTTGGGTTAGGTTTTTTTTTTAATTTTCCAGATACTTTTTAGTATTTTTTTTAAAAAAATTCTTAAGTCCGCAGTTTTCCGTTTGGCCCCTAAAACCAATAATCGTCTGAACCACTTCCCCGTTTCCCTGTTTAGAGACTTTTCAGCAATGTGGCCCCATTATCATTAAATCAGGGTCACACTTTAAAGGGACACCATTTTGGGACAGATAACCCCAGGATCCCCCCCCACAAGAGGAATTCACAACCCCCCTCTCCCCCCCCCTTTCACGTGAAAAACCCCTTTCCTTTTAGGCCCAAAGGGACAGAAACAAGGCCCCAATTTTTTTTTTTTTTTTTTTACTTTTTAAAAAACAAGCCCATGATCCATAACTTTTCCCCTCAGTTTTGTTTTATTTTTCCCGATTGAGATTTCCCCTATTCGGGCCGCTTAAAAAATTGTGGGGGAAACATTTTTGCCCCCTTTTTCTTTTCTTTAAAAAGCAGTCCCGAGAGATACTATTACAGCACTTCAAAAGCCCCCTAATTTCTTTTGGGCGATTTTTGTCCCCATTTGACCCTTGGGAAAGGGGAGTTTTCCACTGTGAAGGGGAGGGGGGAGGGGGACTGGTTTTTCATCCTTTCCCCTTGTGACTGGGGGGGAATTTTTGTTTTATCGTACAAAAATTTGGGGGTCTCCTTTCATGTTACCCTGCATTACTGATAAAGACAACACTGCTGAAAAAAACCTCTAAAAAAAGAGCAAAAAGTGCCCGACGATTTTTAGGCC
This sequence comes from Phyllomedusa bahiana, assembly GCA_025379985.1. Lineage (NCBI taxonomy): Eukaryota > Metazoa > Chordata > Amphibia > Anura > Hylidae > Phyllomedusa > Phyllomedusa bahiana. The sequence continues at coordinate 55,455 of JAODAL010008042.1, forward strand.
TAGTGGGCCCAAAATTTAAAACTGCAGGACTTAAGGGAAAAAATTTTAAAAACTGGAAAATTAAAAGGAAAATTAAAAAAAAAATTTAGTTTTAAAAAAAATGTCCCTTTTTTGATGACACATTCCCCTTTTAAAAATTTCCTATGACATGAACTTCTGTAAATATCTCCCCTACTGCTTTAAAAACATGCAAACAAGAATGTCCCCTTTCCCCCAACCAATTTCCCAAATAGACGGCCCCAATAAGAAAATCTACAAAAAGGAAAAAAAAACACTGAGAAGGGAAAAAAATATGGATTTAGGGGTTGATTTAAGAAGTAAAAAAAAAAAAAAAAAATTGGGGCCCCCCCAGATTTTCCCTTTAAAGGGCCGTTTCACCAACGGCTTTTATTCCCCCACGGATTTTTGCGCTTCACAAATCCTTTTGAATAAGGGGGGGGCAGGGCCGGAATGCGGGTGGGCGCCCGCCCCGGCCCCATAACCCAAAGCATTAACTACGCCGTACGCACGTAAATAATGTTCATGTCACTTTCTCCCCCCCCGGCCGGGTCCGCCCCGGGGGGAGGAGCAAACCCAAAACCACTTTTCTCTATGAAGCAAATGGAAATTAAACCCTAATGACTTTCCCACGGATTGGCGCCCAAACTGAAGCGCAAACCGGGGGCGCAGAACCCCGCCCAATCCCGGCCCCAAAAAAAGCCTTTTGAACCCAGGGCCCAAATCTCCTAAAGTGCATTAAGCCGCGTAAAGCAATTTTCGACTGTTTTAAATCAGGCAAACAAGGCCTAGTGGGGCCCAAAAAGAAAACTGCAAGAATTAAGAATTTTAAAAAAATATTTGGTTAGTTAAAAAATTTTTAAAAAAAAAAAAAAATTTTTCCTAAAAAATTTGTTTAACAAAAAAAAAAGGGGCTTAAAGTCCCCTGGGGGATGAGGACATTAAAGAATTGAGACCCATTTCCCGCACGCCCGGTACTTTTTCTCCTGGGAAAAAAAAGGCAGAGTCATTTGGGGGGAAAATTTGAAATTGGAAAGAATCTTTAAAATGGGGTTTTTGGAAAAAAGCTCTTCAGTGGGGTGGGAAAAATTTTACATTAATGTTTTTGGGGTTTAAAATTTTAACAGGGTTTAAAATGTTTGAAAAATTGGGGAAAAATGTACGGCAAAATTATGGGGTTTTTCTAAAGGTTAAAGTGTAGTCTCTTGTATACTCCTGTTTGTAAACTTTTAATTTTTTCTGGAATTTGGGAAACTTTTCTTTTTTCCCTAAAAATAATTAAAAAAAAAAAAAAAGGGGCATTAAAAAAATGACTCAAATTTTTTTTATGGGCACATCCCTTTTTTTGCTTTTGTAGTGGCCCCTTTCTGCTTTTAAAACCCAACCTTCCCTTTTAAGGGCCTTTGTTTTACACAAATTTGATGCATTTAAATTTTTTGTTCTTTTGTAAAACGGTTTCTTGTTCCATTTTCAAGGGCCCCTGAAAATCATCCCCCCAATTTAGAAATTTAAGGGGGCAGGGGCAGCGGACACCTCCCCCCCCGTGTGGGAAAAGGGGGAAAAAAGGGCAGGGGGTGCTGAAGGGAATTTTTTTTTCCCCCCCCCCCCCCCCCCCCCCACCCCCCCTCTTTCTTAGGAACATCTTTTTGATTTGAATGAGCATTTTTAAAACCTCCATGAATGGTGCATCCTTAGCACAGGCCTCTTTAAGGTCCTGGCTTCAGTCCATGCTCTTTGACTAGATCCACTCTTCCATCCCACATCCAGGGGTTGGGGTTAGAACACTTGCTTGTTTTATAGGTTTTTCTGTGTACTTACCTGAAGCAGTGCTGGTGGCGGGGTCTCTTGAGCTTACCCTTGGGTCCCCAGAATCTTTGTTCCACGCCCGCACCCATGGCATATGCTGTAGGTGCCACAGAGGCTTGATCGGGGAAAGACTCATTTGGGCTCACGGTTCAGCTCTCGCAGGGAACCCTCACTTTTCATGAATTAAACGGGTTTGCTGCTTGCAGGGATTTAACGAAACAAAAAATTGCCATTGCCGCTCCTATTACCACTCCTTTAAGACATGCCCCCCTCGTCCCTGCTGATGTCCTTTGGGTTTCGATGTCCCACAAGAGGTGCACAATTTCCACCCAGCTGAAACCAGAGTATATCTGATGTTCAGATGTGTTCCAATAAAGATCTTTTTTTTTTTTTTCTTCTTCTTGTTTTTGCTGTGTTAAACCTTTCTCTGTTGTCAGCGCACAGTAAGGGGATGTTCATACGGCGGGTTGGACCCGAAAAACGTATCCAAAAGCGCTGCGTAAATCACATTCAACATGCAGGTGTGTGTTTGGCTGCAGCAGGATCGCACCCTATAGTTTTATATAGGGCGTCTGCTGCGTCTTTCATATCAAGAATTGACATGTCAGTTCTCTGAATGGATCAGAAAGACGCAAGTAAATACGAATCATTGATCACTCGTCTGAACGCCGATGCGGGTTTTACATTGAAGGTAATGGAAATCACTCTGCACATTGCTAGATGCAGGTTTGGGTCCATTTAGGGTCCGACACACGGATCCAAACATACATCTAGAAACGGATCCAGCACGCAGTGGGAACATCCCCTAATCCTCCCCCCTGGTCACTGTCGTATGTGTATTATGATCTCGATGAGACACAACTTCACCATAAGCTTTCTGGAGGGGAAGGAGCGTGGAGGATCACAGTAGGTCAACTAAGCCGTGAAGTTAAGATATTTTATGGTTACGTTTTTCCATACACCCTGATATAACTCACTCCACACATCCAGTTCTTGAGTTTATGTAAAGTTTTTCTAAAATTAAAAGCAAAAAACCCCCTTTCTTTTACCATATTGGATCTACCTACAGGCGCGTGGCAATGGTTAAATAAGACATCTCTGCTTTGGATAGAGCCATAACATTGCATATAAACCAACAAGGTGCACCAGGTGGCGGCACAAGGACGATCTGCAATCTTTTGGGATTCCTTGTATCATCTATAGCAGACATCCTCAAACTGCGGCCCTCCAGCTGTTGGGAAACTACAACTCCCATCATGCCCACTGTTAAGAGTAATAAATGCAGAGGGATTGAGTTCCCAACAGCTAAGCTGCATTTGGGGACCTTTTCTTATCCTTACTTTCAAGGTTTTATGCAGGTAACCGTTTTTTACTGTCGCACCCAAACCCTGTACAAGCCTGAAAGGCACACATTAAAGGGGTTGTCTCACTATATTATTCTTTTTCCCTCATTCCTGTTTTCTTATTTTTTTTGAATTTAGGGGGGTGTTTACTGGCTTCACTAGGCTGCATAAAGCCATCTGTACTATAGCAACCCTGCGGCGCCCATCAGGAGAGATCAAAAAGGTCTTAGCTATAGGGGGCCAGCCGAACCCATCAGGAGAGATCAAACAGTCTTTAGCTATACAACAGTGCTGGCACCTACAGGGAAAATCAAACAGGTCTGTACTATAGCAACCATGCTGACACCTTCATAAAAAGGTAACACATCTTACTAAAAAGACCTGAGGAACCAATGCACCCCTACAAAGGGGGGTATCTAGGAATAGGTAGGACACGTTTAATGGACAAATTTAACATAAAAGCAAGTTTTTTGTGAACAACCCCTTTAAGGGGATAGGGCCCCAATCCTTTCCTGGTTTTTTGGGTTTTGATATATTTCAAATTGAAAACCCCACATATTCCCCACTGATTTTAATTTTGGGGAATATTTCTAAGATGTATTGCAGCACTGAACACCATAAGCCCTGCAGTGTGCTGCAGCACCATTCTATGTAGAGCTTGTCATGGGCCTCCATGAGCCCGTTCTAGTACCCATGGGACACTAGTGAGACACAAGAAAACTGCAGGTTCCACGATACTTTATCTGTTTTGCACATTGTGGATATGTTCACAGAGCGTATTTTTTCTTCCTCCATGGAAATACATGGCAGAATTTTTGAGGGGGTATCCTCATACATGGTTTAATGCGATATTTTGATGCACACAGTTGTGTGAAACAAGTAGTGAAGGTGATTACACACAACAGGTAGGGCCACTATCCCTTATAGACAGAACAAAACTGTGGATGAGAAACATGGCAAATTCATTCCCCTTGTTCTGTCCTGTAAAAAAGGTAGATATGGCCGCTCTCACATGCTGTGTTCCTTGTGGATGTCTAAGATCACTTGGGTCACTACCAAATCTGGCTTCCTGCAGGCAATTCTACGCAGCTCTCCCATACTTGGAAATGGGAAGGGTAGGGAAAACTAGATTTTTAGAAATGATATGAAGCGGATTGCTGTCAGATTTGAACACTGATTCTGACGCAGGTTCAGCCCCGTGACAGTTCCCTTTTTGTCAGCTAAGCGTAGTGCTGCAGGTTTGCTGGGACTATGTAAGGACCTTTGAATAACTTGTTACTCAGCTTTCCCAGAAACAGATAAAATGTGATGCTTATAGGGGTTGTCTCACTACAAGGATTGCTGCTTTTTATGTTAAAGATCTTGCAAAAACAAGTCACTTTGTAATGTGTCCATTAACAGTGTCCTACCTATTCCTAGATGTACCCTCTTGTATGGGCTGCATCAGCTCCGCGGGTCGCTATAGCTACAGACCTGTTGAATCTCTCCTGACAGGCTGTCAGCGATGGACGCTATAGCGACAGACCTGTTCTGTCTTTCGTGATAGGCTGGTTGCTATAGCGACAGACCTGTTCTGTCTCGTGATAGGCTGGTTGCTATAGCTACAGACCTGTTCTGTCTCCCGTGATAGGCTGGTTGCTATAGCTACAGACCTGTTCTGTCTCCCGTGATAGGCTGGTCGCTATTGCTACAGACCTGTTCTGGCTCCCGTGATGGACTGGGCGCTATAGCAACAGATCTGTTCTGTCTCTCGTGATAGGCTGGTCGCTATAGCTACAGACCTGTTCTGTCTCTTGTGATAGGCTGGTTGCTATAGCTACAGACCTTATTCGTCTCTCCTGGTAGGGTAGGCTGCCACACCAAGTTTTTTTGCGTATAGCAACAGAACCTGTGAATCTCTCTTATTAAAGGATGTCAGCGCAAGTCGCTATAGCTACAGACCTTTCGACCTCTCCTAATAGGCTGCCAACGCTGGTTGCTATATCTACAGACCTGGTGTCCTCAGCAGCTCATAACTGCAGACCAGGAGAAGCCGGTAAACACTGGATTCAAAACTGAAAGTGAGAAAACAAGACTGAGGGAAGAGGAGTCACTGTAGTGAGACAACCCCTTTAATTAATGATCAATCCGCACTGACATACAGCACAATGCGTTATTAGATTGATTATTTAGTCAAATAAATGGATACTGAAGAAACAAGGGTCCTGGTTGTCCCTTCCATTAGCAGATGGCGACTGGTTCCTTGCTTGGTCGTCCCACAGACAGCACAGGGGCCAGAGAGCTGTCATAAAAGTATAAGGTCAGTTGTTGCTGTGGACTATGGAAATAATTGGGGACATAAAACTGTCATCATTGTCCATAGCAACCCATCAGAGCTCCCCTTTAATTTCATATAGTGCTCTGAGATGAAAGGGGAGCTCTGATGGGTTGCTATGGACAACAATGACAGTCTTAGCCCTAGACATTTTTTATAGATGAGACCCAATGTATTTTTTGGGAAGGGGTTCACATACTTATATGCACTGAATCTTTTGCTAGTAGACCGCATGGTCCATTAGATGCGGGTCACCACATGGTAGATGGAAATTCACACACGAGTAATGGAGGTCTTGCGTGCAGCCAGCAGGGGTGAGCGGTGCTTGTTTTCGGTTAGACCCCCGTGGTGATGGTGTCCAGGAATGGGCCTTCAGGGTTACAAGCAGATGTCACCTTGTTTCTTCTGAAAGCTAATCTGGTCAGGCCAGTTCTTGGAAAGTCCTGTCACCTCACGGGGAATTTCAGCTTGGTTTTTTTCTTCTTTCCTGCTGCCATTGCCTCGGGCGGCATCAAGTTTTATACATTCCGCTGCACAGAAAAAAATAATCCAGCAAAACTTATTCTTCCTTCTATGTTTGGTGGATGTCTCTGGATTACAGGAATTGGGTTCCCTTCCTGCATGACACATGATGATGTGAATGAAATCCCCAGACCTCCAGGGACTGTGCCTGCTCGGAAATTACTCTACACCCCTCCAGAAGCTCATGGCATTGATGGTTTCACTCTGCGTTACTATTCTTACCCCGAGCTATGGGAAATATCCAAAGAGCTCCATGTGTCCATGCAGTCCATTTAGATGAAACAACTGCAGCCACCCATATTACTGGATCATTGACCCCCATGGTAGCCCCTGTGCCTCAGTGATGTCATTAGTTTCTAACAACGTCATAGGATTTGATTGACAATCTTAAAGGGGTTGTCTCACTACAGGAATGCTTGCTTTATTATGTTAAAGATCTTGCAAAAACAAAGTCACTTTGCAATGTGTCCATTACCAGTGTCCTACCTATTTCCTAATATCCCCTCTTGTATGGGCTGTATCAGCGGGTCAGGTCCGCTATAGCAAAGACCTGTTTTGATCTCTCCTGGTGGGGAGGCTGCCAGTGCTGGTCGCTTATAGCGTACAGACCTGTTCCATCCTCCCCCTGGATAAGGCTGGCCAGCGCTGGTTGCTATTGCTACAGACCTGTTTGATCTCTCCTGATAACATACCTCCCAACTTTTAGAGATTGCAAAGAGGGACATATGAGGCCACGCCTTTAACCACGCATATAAATTACTGCATAGTTTTTATTTAAATTTTTTTTGCAGGGTGAACAAAATAAAAGGGGTTCTGCATTTTTTTATTTTTTACACCATTCACATTAAATAACTTGTTAGGTTAATTCTACAGGTAATTATGGTCATGTGGATACCTAATAGGTGTAGGGTTTTTTGTGTAATGAATGCACAATCATTTTTTATTAAATATTTTTTCTACACTTTTTATTTATTTTAATCATATAAAGCGATAACTGTTTTACACTTTTGCTTTCATACTCCTCTATGCTAATACATTACACTCTGTCTCAGTATGACACGGACTGCTGCTAGGGCAGCACAGTGTGTCCTGACCGCAGGCTTTCTATACAGACAGCCCTGGGGCTACTCTAGGTCACCAGGAGTGACCGTATATATATTCCTTAGGCTCCATCAGGAATTGGGAGCCTCGGTGAATTGATGGAGCAGGGAAATCCCCTTTGATTAAGGTGTAGTCATGGACTGCGGCAATCAAAGGGTTAAACGGTGGGGATCAGAGGCTTCCTCTGGTCCCTGCTGTTCACAGATACTGATCTAGGAACAGAAATGTTAACTACAGGTTTGTTCCTAATGCAGTTGCGGCGCTGGGAGCCACAAAGCCCCTCTGCAGCGACGCCTTTTGGTCTTGCTGTAGACAGAACATTTGCAGCTCCTGAAATCAAAAGTCAGTGGGCGGTGATTATGAGGCTAAAGGGTTTTCTGTTCTATTAGAAACAGTTTTGTATCAGTGTTAGCCTGCGAATTTGTATGCGCTAAATCAAATCATGGGTGCAGTCAGTTCTATACCTGCCATAATGTGGCCATGTTCTGGAGCCTTGGACTCCTTGTGTAAATCCAGATTAGAGTAATGTACAACTATCCAGGAAGATCAGAGGATATTTACACTGTCCCTATGCTTCATAATTATAACACAAATACCAGCATTTACTAAATTGGCACAGCTTTGTAAAATTGCTGCAAAAAAAGTCAGCGATCCAGGTATATATAACATAATGCTGCACACTTAGGATATGTTCACACGGTGTGTTGGATCCGTTTTTAGATGTGTGTTCGGATCCGTGTTTCGGACCCTAAACGGACCCAGACCCGCATCAAACAATGTGCAGAGTGATTTACAAGGTAAGCGGTGTTCAGACGAGTGATCGCCGATGCGTGTTTTACTCACGTCTTTGTGATGCGTCTTTCGGATCCGTTCAAAGAATTGTCATGCCTATTCCTGATCCAAAAGATGCAGCAGACGCCCTATTTAAAACTATAGGGTGCGATCCTGCTGCAGCCAACACGCATCCAAACACGGAGCTGCGTGCAGCACTTTTGGATGCGTTTTTCAGATCCAAAAGGCCGTGTGAACATCCCCTTAGACCTCTGTGTGGCCTAAGGCCATGTCCCCACGGCACGGGTTTGCGGCCGGTTTTGCAGACGGTTTGTGGTTTTGCAGACCACCTGAAAAAAACATCCGCAAACGAACACAACGAGGCTCTATGGAAAACCTGTGCAGTGGGGACTGCGAGCCGCCCAAAAAACATTCTGCATGTTCATTCTTCCATCCGGTTATCACCACGGCCGTGGGGACTGCACTCAAACCGGACAAATATCGGTCGGATAATCCGGCCGGTATTTGTCCTCTTCCGTGTAAACGGGCCCTTACTGAATCTCTCTATGCCTCCAATTTGATTCCTAGGTAGGATGTGCATTATATAGGGGAGCAAGCCACATTTTGGGTATGGTTTCTGTGTAAAATCTAATGAATAATATGACCCCATAATCCTCTTTGGGTGTGTATTATGGATCTGTACAGCTGTCAGCCTGCGCTATTATTTCCTATAATTTTCCATAGTAATTTCCAGAATAATGAATGGGTACTGCCCGACCCCGCTGGCTGGGGATGTTTTTGGCTAATTTTTTCTCCCTCCACCCCCTAAATATGCACGTTAATGAGGGGTATGTTAAAGGGGTTGTCTCACTACAAGGATTGCTTTTTATGTTAAAGTTCTTGCAAAAACAATCCTTTGCAAAAGTTCCATTTAAAGTGTCCTACCCATTCCCAGATACCCCTTTTATGGGGGCATCACTCCCAGGTCACTGCTACAGACCTGTTTTTTCTTCCCCGATAGGCTCCATGCTGGTTTCTATAGCTACAGACCTGTTTTATCTCTTTGATAGGGTGTCAGCCTGGGCTATAGCTACAGACCGTTTTTTCTCCATACCCGCCCGTGCTGGTTGCTATAGCAAGACCCGTTTGAGCTCTCATGATAACTGCCGGCTGTTGCATAGCTGCAGACCTGTTTTTTCTCCCTGATAGGCTGCCAGTGCTGGTTTTATAGCTACAGACTGTTTTTTTAAAAGGGCCCTTTTTCATGGGTTTTGGTTTAAACCCAGCGCTATTTTGCTTCTACAGACCTTTTTTGATCTCTTTTGATAGGCTGCCAGCGGGGTTGCATAGCTACAACCTTTTTTGATCTCTCCTGTGGGCTGCCGCACTGGTTGCTATAGCTACGCCCTGGTTTTCTCCTGAACCGTAAAGCCAGTAAACACCCCCTAAATCCAAAATGAAACCAAGAAAACAGGATGGGGTAGATGAACAATGGTGGCTTTGCCCTTTAAGGGAAACCTCCCAACAAGCAATTTTTATCTATTCTGTGGTACTTTGCTACATGGGGGATTTTTTGTAATTGTTCCTTTTAGGGTCGGTGATGTCTATGCATCTTGTGTTATAACAAAATTGCACAATTGTATTTGTGCTGCTTCAGTCGTCATTGCAGAAATAGATTCTGCTTTCCCGTATCGCCCTGTGTGATCACAAGAGGGATAAAGAGTGGAGCGGGCTTTTGGGGGAAATGCAGCTGTTTCCGGGGAGGGCAGAGCCTGGCTGGCCCTGTAAAGTCACTCACACGTGGTGCACACAGTCCTGCGAGGCGCTCACCTTTAAGGACAGCTCAGCCTGTATAGAGGACAGCTCAGCCTCTATACCTTCCAGTGCCACACACCATGCACTGACATGGGCACTGGGCCTCTGCGCCAGGGCGGGCACTGTGCAAATACACCAGGAATTGTTCACACATGAAAGAGCCAGTGATCAAAGGCGGTCAGGGACCCCTGTGTGTCCCCTGGGGACACTGTATAGAGCCTGAGGTCTCAGCGGGGGCACCGCCAATCTACAGGGATTCCACCAAACTGCAACATCTTGGTTATAAAGGGTCAACAAGGAGCAGAACCTTTCCCTGGATGCAACACGTCTGCAGTTGTCATCTGCTGCAATCCCCGATTAGATCCCATCAGAACCTGTATGGATGAGAGTCTGGAGCAGATCACAACCGACCGCTCTCCAAAATCCCATCCGTAGGGAAGAAAATCTGAATACGGATAATCTGGAGGCTCCGGCACCTTGGAAAGACCAAGGGGGCATCCAAGGTAGGTGTTCAGGGGCTAAGGGTGAAAGTGTTGGTCATTGACTGACATTGTGCGTGTCCGCCAGGCTCTTGTGACTCCCTGGGGGCTTTTACTGGAGTCCCCATCCCCCTCCCTTTATATAATTAACTGTAACATACCATAGAACCGCTGCAAATGGGAGGGAGGAACAATGGAGATCCCGTAATAATGAGGTGACTGTGTTATTGCTGATGCTTTCCGAGCTGTGGCTATAGGTTTGCTGAACAATGGCCGACTGTAAGGTAAGAACTGGATAGAGCCGTCATGTGTGTATGGCTACGGATCTATAGGGAACAGTGATATAGGATCCATCTATATGCAATGGTATTAGGGGTCTGGATTATGTACATAATTGCCAATTGTGCAGATCATTTGGGAAGCAGATGGAGAGGATGCAGTCTGGGGATGGTCTGCGAGCCGCACACTGCTATAGAGGGTTTGCTTTGATTTAACACCCTCATTGCCACCAGCAGGAAAGACCGAATGAATATTACTTGGAACAAACCACTTTTCCCCTATAGATGCCTGGTGCATTACGTGATGGCGTGGACATTGGCTTGCTATAGGTGGAATAGCAGTATATTGATCACTGAGGCTTGGTATAGGTGGAATAGGAGTATACGGATCATTGAGGCTTGGTATAGGTGGAATAGCAGTATATGGATCATTGAGGCTTGGTATAGGTGGAATAGCAGTATACGGATCATTGGGGCTTGGTATAGGTGAAATAGCTGTATATGGATCATTTAGGCTTGCTATAGGTGGAATAGCTGTATACGGATCATTGGGGCTCGCTATAGGTGGAATAGCAGTATACGGATCATTCAGGCTTGGTATAGGTGGAATAGCAGTATACGGATCATTCAGGCTTGGTATAGGTGTAATAGCAGTATACGGATCATTCAGGCTTGGTATAGGTGGAATAGCTATATACGGATCACTGAGGCTTGGTATAGGTGGAATAGCAGTATATGGATCATCGAGGTTTGATATAGGTGGAATAGGAGTATATGGATCATTGAGGTTTGGTATAGGTGGAATACATTAATTTGATAAATTGGGGCTTGGTAAAGGAGAAAAATATATGGATCGAGGCGGGTATAGGTGGAATAGGAGTATACGGATCATTGGGGCTTGGTATAGGTGGAATAGGAAAGTAAGGGATTTTGATCCACTCCTATCATTACAATCTTCATGACCCTTTCTTTAAAAATTCCTTTTGCAGCCCCCTTCCCCCCCTGCACAAAAATTTTTCCTCCTTACACCCTTTTTTCTCATCATATTTTGCCCAGATCCTAGTTTTCCCCCCTTTCCCTGCCATTAATCACTCACCCCCAGCCCCCATGATAACGTTCTGTATTCTATGATGTGATCTCTGCTCGGAGCTGTCATGGCAGCTGCCGCCCCTGCATGAAATCTGCCATCCATTCCACAGCATGCGGCATTGCTGCGCTCTCATCGGCACTTCGCATCCCTCGGCCTTTTTTTTTTTGCCCCAACAAAATTGAATGCTAATGGTGGCTCCCATGATGCCCTTTGTCTGTATTTTGTCACATATTTATGCAACCGGTTAGGCCTGCATTTCTGGCATAATGGCTAATGTTAGTCAATGGATCCATGCCCTCTATAAAAGTCTGTAGGGGTTTTGTATCTGTAATATCTGAAATATGCACAGGTGCTTAGGAACAGCGTGCACACAGACAAACGTGCTGATCCATATTTAGCATGTGCATTCCCATGTTGTGGCTGCTACCTGCAGTGGTCAATGGCCTTATGATTTTGCTGAAATTTGGACATGCCCCCTAAAAAGGGTTGTACATGATAAAAAGAAAAAACATGGCTGCCTTCTTCCAAAATCAGCACTGCGCCTGTCCATGGCATGTGTCTGGATATTGCAAAGAAGCACCACTGCCTCTGTGCAGTGTAGGCAGCAATTCCACACATAACCTATGTACAAGTGGGGCGCTGTATTTAAGAAAACAAAAAGGCAGCCATGTCCTAGACATTCTTTATAACCTAACCCCTATTAATTCAAGGTAATTACAAGTTATGCAGATAATAGTCTGAATAACTTGTAATAACTCTAATTTATATGGAGGTAAATAGCACTGGCTCAGTCTTACAGCTGCACAATTCCAAGAAACAACCAGCCGGGTGACATGATCTTTTTGGTGCACCCCGGATTTTTCTGCAGCAGAGACGCACCCTATAGTTTTAAATAGGGCGCCTGCTGCGTCAAATGGATCAAGTATGGACATGCGATCCGAAAGACGCATCACAAAGATGCATGTAAACACACATCGGCGATCACTCGTCTGAACGCCAATGCGTGTTTTACATTGAAACAATGGAAATCACACTGCACATTGTTAGGGCGTCCCCACGGGACGGGTTTTTTGGGTGGTTTTTCAGCCGGTTTGCGGTTTTTTCAGACCCCCTGAAAAACCGGCTGAAAAAGACACAATTGGCCTATGAAACCCGGCAGCAGTCCCCAAAATGCACGGGTTTTCCGCCCCATGGTTTGCCGCCGGGGAAAAAATTGAGCAAGCCCCCTCTTCCGCCCCAAAACCAGACGGAATCTTGCTTCTCAAGGGGGGGGAGGGGTCATCGGGAGAAAAGCCGCCCCCCCCCCCACTGTGGGGGCGGGCGCAAAACAGGGCAAATCCCCGGGCAAACCGGCGGTATTTTTTCCTATGCCTGTGAAAGGCCCTTAGGGGTTGGGTCTTTTGGGTCTGAAAAAACAACCAAAACGCACAAAAAAAATATGCAAAAACAAAAGTCAACACGCTGTTAACCCTACCCTAGGGGCTGTCCCCCCACGGCAAGGTTTTTCGGCCCCCTTTTTTCAGCAGGTTTGCGGTTTTTTAACCGCCTGAAAAAAACCCCCAAAATACACAATTTTGGGCCATGGAAACCCCGGCAGCAGTCCCCACTGCACGGGGTTTGCCGTCGGAGGGTTTGCCGCCGGCGGTCCCCAGGCAAAAAATTGTAGAACCAATCTTCCGTCCGGGTTTCCGGACGGGAAAATGTGCTTCCAATGGGGGGGCTCTTTTCCGCTAACGGGAGAAAAGCCGCCCTCCCCGGGGCCGTGGGTGGGCCGAAAACCGACAAATACCGGCCAAACCGCCGGATTTGTCCCCCTGCTGGTGGAGCGCCCTAAACAAAATCAGGGCTTTCACACGGGGCGTTTTTTTTTTGGGGCGTTTTTGGTGGTTTTTTGTGCTGTACATTTCTGCATAAAAATGCATAAAAAAACCGCTCCGTGTGAAAGCACCCTGACTGTTGTGCCTTAGGCCCTATGGGTTTGATTTTGACAAGTATAAATTTGTATAGGGTAAATATTTATCCATCAGGCCAAAAACTTGGCTTCCTATGAATTTGTACCATGAGTGTGTGGGAGCCCGATTGTATGTCCGAAAAAGTAACACGACTACTGTGAGCTGGGTTGGCCCACCAGAAGATCCTCCAGTGGGCTCAGCCTCTGACACAATAGTGGCCCTAGAGCTCCAGAAAAAGTCAACCCAATTTGGAGGTGACTCCGGACCCAACTACCAAATGGCCTATTAGACCTTAGGTTAGGTCTACACGGCAAGCAAAACCGATTGTATTTTCGAAGGTTTTGCCTCCCCAAAAATTTAAAAAAAAAAGATATGAGTCTGCAAAAGGTAGTTTTTTTCTGATCATTTTCTGGGGGGCCCCCGGTTTTTAGGAAAAATGTTGGGAAAATTTTTTTGGCGCCTGGCGTCTTTCCCCTCCGGTTTTTTTTTACATTCAATCGTTTTGGCCCCAAGGAAAAAAAAAATAAAAAACCCGAGGCGGTTTTTGCCACAAAGCGGACAAAAACCGGGGTCGGCATCGACTATCCCGATTGGGTTTTTGCCCCCACCTTTTGTGGGTTTTGGGCCTTTTAGGCAATGGGATCCTCTGTTTTGCAACAAGTTTTGCATGTTTCTTTTAGGAAAATAAAGTGGCCTTCAACTTTTCCCCCCCTCCCTTTTCCCGCTGGGGGCCCAAAGGGCTCCCGTGCAAAGATGGTTCTAAATGACCTGAATACAGGATTGTGTAGTATTTTGGTGATTTAAAACACAGGAGCCCATATTACTAGAGAGCAAGGTCACCTGGGTTAATGAAGATGATGGTTTTTAGAAGGGGAAAAAGGGTTTGGGGGCAAGGGAGGGGGGGTAATTACTTCCTGTAAACTCTCCTGTCCTTCACGTGATGGTAACAACAAGAAGTTAAACTGGTTTGAAAAGGTAATATTGGTTAAATTTCTGGGAACCCGGGGAAAAAAACAAAAATGACTTGCTTACCATTTACTCCCCCAAATCCCCGGGCCCTTTTTTAGCTTGTCAACAAAAAAAGTCCCAAAATGGTAATCCCGCGAGATATCCACCACACTTTTCATTGCTGCAAAAAAAAAAACCCGCCCCCCATTCCCCTGGGCTGCAAAATTGCCCTGTTAGGCAATTTTTTTAATTAAAAGGCGTGTACCCAATTGAAAATTGGGAAATGGGGTGGCAGTTTTTGGGTGTTTTGAAAGCCCCTCCGTCTACAAACTTTATTTAAAAGGGGTTGGCCCCCATACAAAATTGCTTTTTTTGTTAAAAAATCTTGCAAAAACAAGTTTAATTTGCCCAAATGTTCCATTAACCTTTTCCCACCTATTCCTAGAAATCCCCCCTTTTGGTCCCGCTTCAGTCCTCACGTCGCTTTGGGCCCCGGGCCTTTCAATCTTTTCCCGAAAAGGCCCCCAGCACGGTTTCTCTAGCTACAGACCCTTTTTTTAAAACTCCCGGGTAGGGTTTGGGCACCGGTTGCAAAAGCTAAAGAACCGGCTCCTTTTCAGCCTAGTTTAAGGCCAGTAAACACGCCGGGAATTTAAAAAAAGAAACCAAAAAAACGGACTGAGGGAGATGAATCAATGTAAAGAGACAAACCCCCTTTAATGAAATTAGAATTTTTTTCTTTTTCTTTAAAAACAATGTCAAAAAGGGTTTTTTCTCTTCCCCAAAGGGGAAATTTGGGGCAGACCAAAATTTTGCTAGGAAATATCAGACATTTGGGGTTTAAAATGGTTTTTCCCTTTTTAAAAAAAGTCACAAAAAAAATTTTTGGGAAAGTTTCCGCCCCCTTGGGCCCGCCACTTGGGCGCCTGACATGGAAAAGTTATTTTGCAAGGGATGGGCAAATCATTGAACCTGGGGTTTACATCTGCAAGGGGGGTTTACTTTGGGCCTCCGGGTTTCGGATTGTGTGAAATTTATAACACAATGGGCCCCAAAAAGGGGGATTCCCGATTCCTTTGGGCTACAAATTTGGGGGGAAAACAGGTTTTCCCTCAATTTAAAAGAAGCAAATTTCTGCAAATTTTTCGGGGCGTTTTTTTTCCCTCATTTTTTAATTTGGGTTCTGTATTTGGAAAAATATTGACAAAAGATGTGAACAAACCTTTAAATTAAGGGCGGGGGGAGGAAAATCAACAAAAGTTTTTTTGGGTACTCCTTGCTACATTGGGGGCACCCCCATGCTATTAAAAACTATAAAAGGGCCCTCCCGTGAGTCCCCGCGCCGCCACTGGGTGCAAAGGGCAGTACAGGGAAACTTTTTGCAAATTAAAACCTAATGAGGGGGTTTCCCTAATTTCCTTGTTAAAAAACTTCGCATCTCCCCCCCCTCTATTTTGGAGCATGCGGACATAGTCCATATTGTTTTTTTCCGCGGTGATAACTGATTATTATTTATGGAGTGAATGTGTATTTTCCATCCAAAAACAAATGGCCCCCCCCCATAAAAATAATAACAGGCGGGTGCGCCCAGATCAGATGGGAGTTGGATTACAAACCCGCAGATGGGGCAATGAAAACATGGCAATTTCAGCGAATCATTGTTGTTTCCCAATTTAAAAAAGGAAACAAATTAAGAGCATTTTATGCATTTCGCTAGGAAAGCAGACTACCCTCACATAGTAAAAATTTTTTATATAATTCATTCAAATAGTATATACGAATGGGGGCCATAGTTTTGGTCTCGGGTCCAAATCTGTCCGAAGGCAATAGCTGCAAGGGGTTTTGTTAAAATTTTTTCCCCTGTTTTTCGTGACTTTCGTCTTTACAATTTCCAAAAAAACATACAGATAAGTAAATTGTCCCGTGTGTGTTTTTTATAAGACAGGGAAAAAGGGGCTTTTAGTGTTTTCCCCAACCCGGGCAAGGGAAACCCTTTAAAGTTTAAATTTAATGGAATAGGATTTCGGGAAAAAAATCTCTTATATCTTTTGTAAAGGGGTGTTTCCCCGGGTTTTTCCTTCTAGAAAAGTATAAAATGAAACTGTCAAGTGGGGGTTTCCAATTGGGGGGGGGTTTTTTTCCCTCACAGTCTGACTAAAACATTGGGTTGGCAAAAGTTGGTACACACCCCTTTGGTTTAGATGGGTGTTTTATTTCCCATTTTTCAGTTTGGAAATATATGTCCATTAAAGGGTTAAACGGGGTAAACAGCACAACCCAGAATTTTAAGGGTATGTTCCCCACAAAACGTAAATTTCGGGGACGTATGAAAAGCGGCGCAATACGCCATGTTTTTAGAAGTACGCGCTGTGGGGTTGGGAAAGGGGCCCCTTTTACCCCATTGTCACTTTTCTCTCCTGGGACAAAATTTTCGCGTATTTTAAAAGCCGGGGGAAAACGGGCCTTTTTCCCTAGCTCTCTGTGAGAGCATGAATTTTCCGGGAAATTTCGGGGCACATTGTAGGCAAATTGAGGTGCAAATATGCGCCAAAATGCGCCCTGCAATTACACCATGTGAACAAACCCTAGCAGACGTGTTCCCCATGAAATACAGTTCTGGATCATTGAGTATACTAAAACAAACATGGCAGGAAGGCTACTCAAGAAGAGGCCTACAAAATTCTGGAGCAGATATTTTATCTATCTATCTATATGTATAATATGACCTTTCTTTTGGTAGATCTTTGGTCAGAAATAAATATGTTTCTTTTTCTTTTCCAGGCATCTTAATTGCATGAGAACAGAAGTGAAATGAGACCTGAAAGTTTCTAAACTTTATATCACATTATCTTGAACGAGGGGAGCACCGTGAACTGTGAACCATCATGGGGACTGTCCTCTCCGTGTCCCCAAGCTACCGCAAGGCAGGACTATTTGAAGGAAGCTCCTCAAGTGTGGCCCACTATACTGCCGTCCAGAACAGCAAGAATGGGAAATCTCTGAAGAGACATTCCTTCATCTCTGTTTTGCCCTGGAAGAGACTTGTGGCTGTCTCATCCAAGAGGAGACAGCCGAAGAAGGGTCAAGCCAATGGTAGTTACCAGAGTAATGTTACTCATCTCAACAGCGAGAATTTGAAAAAATCTTTGTCCCCTTCAAATCTCTCAAGCTTCACACAAGACTCTAAAGATTCCATTACTAAAGACTCCGTGTCCTCCGGTAGCAAGTCCGTTCAACAGCAGCAAGTGCACTCGTCTCCAAAACGAGTGGTGGTGCAGGCATCCACCAGCGAGCTGCTACGATGCTTAGGGGAGTTCCTGTGTCGAAGGTGTTACAAACTGAAGCATCTTTCCCCCACTGAGCCCGTCCTGTGGCTTAGAAGTGTTGACAGATCTCTTCTCCTCCAAGGGTGGCAGGATCAGGGCTTCATCACCCCAGCCAATGTGGTATTTCTCTACATGCTGTGTCGAGACGTCATATCTTCTGAGCTGAACAGTGAACAAGAACTTCAGGCGTCTTTGTTAACTTGCGTCTACCTCTCCTACTCCTACATGGGCAACGAGATCTCCTACCCGCTCAAGCCCTTCCTGGTGGAGAGCTGCAAGGAGGCCTTTTGGGACCGTTGCCTCTCTGTCATTGGACTAATGAGCCCAAAGATGCTGCGCATCAATGCTGACGCCCAATATTTCACTCAGATCTTTGCTGACCTTAAGGCTGAAGGTGGCCAAGAAGAGAAGAACCGGTTGTTGATTGGGTTGGATCGGTGAACCACAAGGACTGGTGGAGATGGAGAATGGACTGTGTTAGGGTCATATTGAGATGAGGCTGTTTAGCTTAGCATTTCAAAAGAAAGACCGTGAAGGGCATTGCCATGTGGATAACGGAGGATGAGTCTAATGTTGTGGTTTTCTTGAAGTCTCTTAAATTAGTTTTATTGCTCTCAAATGGGTATAGGTCTACACATTGCAATGCTCTGCAGGTCTCTGGTAAGGAAGATGGATAGTATTGCTGGTAGATTATAGGTACAGTCTTGTCACAAGTATCTGTGTTCTTGTCCTTGTAATCCACCAGGTTTGCTTTGGGTTTCTTTACATCTTGTGAAGTCTCCATAGATCACCTTAATTCACCTGATAGCAAATTCTTATTTACCAGTCAATGGCTAAATCCCGCCATTGTTTTTAAGCCATAATCCCTGCAGTGCAGGATTAGCATGAACTGTTAAACTATTTAGGTCACAGACGGAAATGTAAATGGTTGCACTCACACGAGTAAGAAAACTTAGCACTTTTAACCACCCCAAACTTGGAGACTGAAACATACTTTTAAACCCTACATCAAGTCCTGTAGATGCATCCATCTCTTGCATCCAGGAATATGAGGGTACCTAGTTGAGTTAGGAAATGGGGCGACACCGACCAATTCTTTCCAAAAAACTTCAGAAAAACTTTGCTTTAGTTATTGTAGTTTTGGTGATCTGAAATAAGTAGTAACTGGTCATCATGCCAGGACCATCCATGAATATGGGACCTTGATGGTAGATACATGTAAGAGACTGGTGTATGGAGAGATTGGGACTTGTTCATTGTTTACATAAGGTTTTCTTGGTTCGCATTTTCCCCCCTATTGGAGCTTTGGTGGTTTCCAATCGGTTGCAAACCTACAACCCCCCCATCATTCCCATTAAAGCATCCTGGGAGTCGAAGTCTTGCAACCACTGGGAATCCACAAGTCCCTTGTTCACCCTAAGTAGACGTTGTAGCAAAACACATTTCTGTTCAACAGAAACATTTGACAACCTTGTTTTTTGGTTGAACCAAGGTGGTCTTTGGGAAAACATAGACGTTGGCCAACACTACTATCATATAAGTGGTTCCCTTTCTTCTTGAGATGTTCTAGAACAGGGGTTCCCAACTCCAGTCTTTAAGGCCCACCAACAGGTCATGTTCTTTGGCTTCCCTTAGCATTGCACAAGTGATTCAATTATGGTCAGTGCATTCTGTGGGAGATCCTGAAAACATGACCTGTTGGTGGGCCCTTAGGACTGGAGTTGGGAACCCCTGTTCTAGAAGAAGGCTGGATAGGAAACTTCGACGGCACTAGCCTTGGGGGACGGGCTCTAGATATAATGGATGTGCTAAAACACTCTATATCCCTGGAATGTGAACTGATCTGATCATTAGATGCTGAAATAGAATTTTATCACTGTGAAATGGCTCAGGTAGGGTAGAGGAGCAACTTTTCCTGAGCCATATGTTCAAGTATATTTGTCCTGTATTTACAAGAGGTAGCCTTTCATTTACATACTCCACAAGTGATGCTGTTAGGAGGATACACCGCCTCTATGTGCAGGTAGGATCCTGCCTATCTTGACTTGTGTAACTACTTGAGTAAAGGCTAAAAGATATGTATCTCATTACTGGTAACTGGAGCCCTGGACCAAACTAATAACCGGTGGGAAAGGGAATAGACCACTATGAATCGGTTATATTTGTCAAGTGTTTTAATTAGTAGATTGGGGGTTTGCTTGATCTTAGCCATTGCTGGGAAATTGGAAAAAAAATCGACCTCTCCCTGTAATAAAGACTGAAGCTGGCACCAGGCAGGGGAACAGTCAACCAGATCAGCAAGTAGAAGTTCACTATTGAAGGAAAAAAATTGTCAATGAATAGCAACAATCCATTCTATAGGCTGTGTCCGGTATTACAGCTGTGTCCCTTTCAATTGAATGCCAAACATGGGCAAGACTGGTGCTTTATGTACAACGCCTTTCAATGGGGTTCACTTTCCAGACGGTTCCATTAAAGGGGTTTTGTCAAGAATTAAGTTCCTCACCTAACAGGCTGATACTCCCCTCTTGAGGCTTGAAAAAATGGGCGTTGGGTTTCTTTTTTTAAAAAAAACAAGTACCTCCTCTGTGATGTCATCACTACACCTCCCATGCACGCTCCTGATACTCAGTCTCTGTAGTTGAGCAAACATTGTTTTGCTAATCCACAGAGGAGAACTGTATTGTGCACAAGCTATATGCGTTTTATTTCTCCCTCTTAGTTGCTCAGGAGAGAAGATAAGCTCAGCAGGCAGCCTTCTTTCATTCCTTCAGGAATGGCAGGAGAGGAAGAGGGGCTGAGCAGGGAGCGTTTGCATGTTTACTCAGATAATTACATTACAACCAGTGAATTCTCTATACAAAAGACACAGGATCTTTCTCCCCAGTCCCTTCAAAGCTTGTTCATGTTCCCTGCCATCAGATAGGAAGTGCAAACAACGCAATTGGTGGCCAGATCAGCTCCTGGTCCTGTCTAATGTAAACTGTCAGGAAACCATGAGCATGTAAGTCAGGCTGTAGCTCTCAGAGGCTTCACTTTTTTTTGATGAAATATATTTAGAAAAGTGATTACACATTTTGGAGGATCCCACGTCAACATTAGATTGTGGCAAAACCCCTTTAACTTGCCTAGATCCCACATAACATGGAAAGTGTTGTACATTTGCAATGTAATAGATATCACATCTTGATTGCTCCGATCGGTACATCAGACATGTGCTATTAACTACTTGTTCTCCTACTTTTGCAAATCATAAAGCAGGGTGGTTTCCCAGTTTGTTACAAGTACAGTGTTAGAGAAAACTTGTGTTCATTGTAAGTCCATGTATTTTTGTTGCTGTTAGGATACAGGTTGCTGATCCAGGTTTATACACTGGGGTTGTACATAGGATACATGAAAACTATATCTGCCTGAGTAATGCAATAAGCTGTCAATGGAGGCCAGCTCACATTAACACTTCTTATGACGAGTATCGGTATGAAGAGATTTGGGTTGCGTTTATACAGCCTTTATTAGCAGTAATGTGAGGTCTGTCATCAGTCCGTACTGTTGGATCATATATTGGGACTTGGTGGGTGCGGGTAGATGTGCATGTGTCATACCAAACTTAAAACAAACCTATCCACTGGTTTATGCTGCCCTATCTGAGAGAAGGATGTGATAGAGGGGATAAACTGAGCTCTGTTATAGGTTTATATGATGGAGGGGGAGGAGCTGAGCTATGTGATATATAGGGTTATATGATGGAGGAGCTGAGCTATGTGATATATAGGGTTATATGATAGAGGAGAGAAGCTGAGATCTGTGATATATAGGGTTATATGATTGAGGGGGAGGAGCTGAGCTCTGAAATATAGGGTTATAGGATAGAGGAGAGGAGCTGAGCTCTGTGATATATAGGGTTATAGGATAGAGGAGAGAAGCTGAGCTCTGTGATATATAGGGTTATATGATAGAGGAGAGGAGCTGAGCTTCTCTCCTCTATCATATAACCCTATATATCACAGAGCTCAGCTCCTCTCCTCTATCATATAACCCTATATATCACAGAGCTCAGCTCCTCTCCTTCTATAATATAACCCTATAAATCACAGAGCTCAGCTCCTCCCCTCTATCATATAACCCTATACATCACATCTTGCTCTCAGATAGGGCAGCATAAACCACCTGACAGGTTCTCTTTAAGTCCCTGCTTGGACTGGCTCTCCAAGCGTTGAGACAGTGGCCTAGCAGAGGACAACCTCTTTATGCTGGCAGTAGTGCAGGTCACTTGCTGCTGGAAACATGCACTTATTCTGCATGACTAGAGGGTATGAGCTAAGCAGTGCCAGCTCCAAGTGTATGTGGGTCCATGGGCAACAACATGCTTGGTCTCCTGTCTACTTCACCCCTGGCAAGAACAGACCTTGTGCATCCATTGGCCCTGGCATCTCCTATTTTTGTGTCAAAGTTTCCCCAATACAACACTTCCTCAGCTTTAAAGGGGTTGTCTCACTACATTAATTCATCTTACCTCAGTCCTGTTTTCTTGGTTTCATTTTGAGTCCTGGGGCGTGTTTATTGGCTTCTACTAGGCTGCAGTAGGAGCCAGATCTGTAGCTATAGTGACCAGCGCTGGCAGCCTATCAGGAGAGATCAAACAGGTCTGTAGCTATAGCGACCTGAGGAGCTGATGCAGTCCATACAAGAGGGGATATCTAGGAATAGGCAGGATACTGTTACTGGACACATATTGCAAAGTGACTTGTTTTTGCAAGATCTTTAACATAAAAAGCAATCCTTGTAGTGAGACAGCCCCTTTAACTATTCTCCTTAGTTCTCCCGGCTTCTAGATCTGCCATAGACCTCCATTATTTCTTAGTACTTGATATACAGGGACCCACTCCTGTCCATCCTGTATACAGTGAATGATGGCACTTTGTGGATGCAATTTATTTTATTACCATGTATAACATCATTTTTCTGGGGCCTAAATCATCCCCATTGCTTGAACACTGTACCTCCTGTGGTTCCATAATGCTGTCCTAATGTGCACACAGAGCTGTAATTACTGCTGATAAGTGGCTGTAAGGTGACCTCTGAGTATATATTTATGTGGGCAGACTGTGAACTGGCATGTTACCTGGCATCTGCCTGTGTAAGATATGTACATAAATATGTATTTGTGTGACTGAGTGCATGACAGCCAATCCCAGCCCACACCTGTACGCGGGGTACGCATGTTTCCTGTACAGGATTAGGCATGAACATGGCAGAGTACATGGATGTGGGATTATCTCACTTGTAGCATCTCCCGGTTTACATGAAGTCGTCATCTAGTTTGTGCGTGAATGACACTAATGCAGAGCGCGGGGGCGACCGCTTCCGGCTCTCGTCTAACTCAGTGTTTTTATTTATTTTTGTACGGTGAGGATGAAATAAAGACTCACAATCGATGTCGTGTGTGTGGTCAATTTTATGGGGCGATGATAATATCCTATGGGGGGATGATACTGTCCTATGGGGCGGTGATACTGTCCTATGGGACGGTGATACTATCCTATGGGGCGGTGATACTGTCCTATGGGGCGGTGATACTGTTCTATGGGGCGCTGATACTATCCTATGGGGCGGTGATACTGTTCTATGGGACGGTAATACTGTTCTATGGGACGGTCATCACTTACCAGGGTATCCATCAGGGGAAGCAGCCTATGAGCAACATATCTAGTTCTATTTGGCCTACTGGGATCCCAACCCATCTACTTCCCCTAGAGTGGTCTAAATGGAGAGGTGCAGTGATGTGGTGGCTCTTTGCATTTACATCTATGGGAGCAAGCAAGACTATTGGGCCTCATTTATGAAAACTGTCTAAGCACCACTGTCCTTGTTGCCAGTAGCAACCAATCAGATTTCCAAATCTAAAAAAAAAAAAAAAAATTCTAAAAAATTTAAGATGAGCTCCGACTGGTTGCTACAGGCAACAAGGACGGTCTGAGGCTTAGACCGTTTTCATAAATAAGGCCCCAATGTGGAGTCATTTCACACCAAGGATAGTGACATCTCCACTAAAATCACACAACATTAGAAAGATGAAGGCTGAAATTTGTTTGGTCACGGAGTATGTGCCGGGAATGTCCAGCATTGCACACTGTTTTATTTTTTATTGCTGTATACCTTTTAGGGAACAGAGCTTCATTTTCCTTTTATACAGTGCTCCAACTCACCTGTATAGAGCTGAATGACAAAATTCTGACTGTCTGCAGCCACTAATAGGGGGAGCTTACTGTATACTAATACTACATTGAACTCAAAACTAAGCATTAAAGGGGTTGTCTCACTACATTGATTCATCTCACCTCAGTCCTGTTTTCTTGGTTTCACTTTGAATTCAGGGGCATGTTTACTGGCTTCTACTAGGCTGCAGTAGACGCCAGGTCTGTAGTTTATAGCGACCAGAAACCGGCAGCTATCAGGAGGAATCAAACAGGTCTGTAACTATAGCGACATGAGGAGCTGATGCAGCCCATACAAGAGGTGGAAATCTAGAATAGGTAGGACACTGTTAATGGACACATATTGCAAAGTGACTTGTTTTTGCAAGATCTTTAACATAAAAAGCAATCCTTGTAGTGAGACAGCCCCTTTAACAAGTGGTAAAATGTATATAGAAAGAAAGCTTGTGCTCCGCAAAGTATTGGAATTTCCAATTCCTAGAGGCAATGATGCCAGATGATGCCCATGGAGGAAACCCGTCAGACACGGGAATAAACAGTGTAACAGATCCCAAAGAGGTTGCAACCTCTGGCACCAAAAAAGTTTCTGAATAAAAACATATCCTTTAATTCAAAAATATCCAAAGTTCTCCATACCTACTGATGTGTTTCGAGCGCTAAACGCTATTTTACGAGTAAGAGAGTTTTGCGCTCGTATCGCATCAAAGTATGGAGTACCTTGGACATTTTTAACACGTTATTGAATCAAAGGATATGTTTTCACGCTAACATTTTTTGGTGCCGGAGGTTTCAACCTTTTTGAGATCTGTTACATTAACAAGTGGTGGCTGCAGAAAGCCATCCAACTGATGGAAAGAATAGGTTAGATGTCGCACTCCTAGTGAGTGCAGGCTACGACTCCAAGGAATACACTGTGTAATGATCCACGGCACACCATTTAGATGCTTTACCGAAAGTGAGCAATTTATTCTCTATATTCAATAGAAAGTTCTCTAGCTAAATATTTCAAAATCAGATAAGAGCAAAACAATAAGAATCCAGACGTATGAACATTTTCGGCTCTCCAGCCCGTCCATACATTCTCCTTCTACTCTGCCAAACTATATCTGATGTAGGCTCTAGGTTTAAGCCGAAAACGTTCATATGTCTGGATTCTCAGTGTATTGCTCATACTTGATTATGAAATATTTAGCTGGAGAACTGTCTATTGAATAAAGGCAGTCCCCGACTTACACCATTCCGGCTTGCATTTGTCCCCTAGTTACAAACGGAGACTTATGGGGCATGCTGGCACTTGTAGTTCCATGTTCCACAGCAGATAGTAGCTGTGGAATGACAAGTGCCAGCATGCCACAGCAGCACATGAGAGGGCACAGACAGCAAAACAAATGTAAAAACCCTTCCCTGTACTATCCAAAACTAAAAAAAAAAACTTTTGTGCTGGAGTTACATTTAATAACTATACCTGTTTCGATTTACATACAAATTAAACTTAAGAACCAACCTACAGTCCCTATCCCGTTCATAACCCGGGGACTGCCTTTATTCTAATAAATTGCTCACTTTCTGCAAAGCACCTAAGGGTAGGTTCACACGGCGTGTCTGATACAGTTTTTCAATACTTAAATTAACAGATTGAAATCAATCCAAAATCTGCATCTGTCATTCGTATTTAGATATGTATTTGCATATGTTTTTCGGAGGCATATTTCACTATGTTTACTTAAATTAACCTCTATGGACCCAATGCGTATTTTAGGTGCTTAAACGCATCTAAATATATACCAGAAAGTGTGGTTTGTATTTGAATAAGTTTTTAGCCTCCAAAAATGCACCCCATTGTTTCCTATGGGGATTTTACATGTGTAAAACGGTTCAAGAATTGACATGTCCCTTCTTTGTATGTGTCTGAAAAACTCAATACAATTACGTATGTAAAATATGTCACATGTGAACGGCGGTACATATTTACATTGAGATCAATGAGATCTGACTGGAACATTGTTAAATATGTATTTCGAATACACCTGTGAACATACCCCAAACGGCGTGCCGTAGATCATTACACAATATTATGACATGTAATCAGCACAGAATAGCAGAGTTAAGGCAGATGTCCAC
Organism: Phyllomedusa bahiana; assembly: GCA_025379985.1. NCBI lineage: Eukaryota > Metazoa > Chordata > Amphibia > Anura > Hylidae > Phyllomedusa > Phyllomedusa bahiana. Next base: position 81,533 of record JAODAL010008042.1, read on the forward strand.
ATTTTACTAACATGTAAGCTGTAGGTCTAAATTCTCTTACCGGATTTGTTGTGCTCTCCTCACCTCAAGGAGAGATGTTCCCCTTTCTGAGCCACTCATTGCCTCCCACACAGCCAACCAGTACACTCTGCTCTGCACTGATGAGGGACAAAAATCCCGAAGATGAGAGATACTGGCTTGGCTAAATATCCCTTTTGCTTTCTCAAGACCCAGTGGGTCAAAAGCGAATTGAGGATTTGTTACATCTAATAGAGGGCGCTTGAGCTTCTCAGCTCCTTTCCCATAATGCCTTGTGATATGCAGATGCTTAGTAGAGGGCAAAAAGGCAATTCAAAGCTCTACACACCATTTGGTGCTCTCCTCACCTCAAGGAGAGATGTTCCCCTTCCAGATTTGTTGTAGAAATTCTCCGCAGCAAATACGCACCACATACTATACAATATTATATATATACACACACCTACCAATTACCTTGCAACATGTCCCCGGTCAGTTACCCATCTTGCATATACTTACTACGCTCTGTACACATGCTTGCCCAGGAGGGGAGACATTTGGGTGGGCAGAGCATATAGGTCACTAGACAGGAACCTGTCCACACAACAGGCATATAGGCAAGTGCTGTACATTTACTAAACCAATCAGGAGAAGAAGAAAAAAAAAGCTTTGGTGCTCGGCCTCAGACAAACCAAGCAATTGATGAGTGATAGATGAACTGCAAGGTCATGTGAAGATGGCGAGTGGACTGTAGATGACTTCGTTTATTGGAGACCTTGCTGGCCTTAAAGATGGACAAGACGACTGGAGAGCCTCAAAGTCTGAAGGTACTGTACATGAATTATGTGAATATCATACTGAGTTGTATTTATGGATCAAAAAGTGCGTTGCTCTGCCCCTTTTCGGCCAAGTGAATGGTGATTTAAGAGTCCGACCTGGAATTACTGTCTTGAATTTCAGCACCATATAAAAGAGGATGTTATATTGTGTAATTCTTCAAGTGGTGCCTGACAGGAATAGATTTACACGGCACCTCCTCTGCAGGGTTGGCCACGGAAGCTGCTGGGTTAGCTCAGTTAGTCACTTTGTGGTAACACTGTCTGAGAAATCACCATGTACTTGATAATCTATAATATATTTTCCTTGTGTTCCTCTTTTGTCTGCACCTGTTTTAGTAAATCTTCATCTATCACCTTAAAGGGGTTTTGCCAAGACCTGTGTTCCCTACCTAACAGGCTGCCGCTGTCCTCTTTAGTCATGAAAATAGGGGCATTGTGTTCCTCTTTTATTTAAAAAAATAAGCACTGTCAAGACGCCCCTCCGTGGTGTCATCTCACCCCCGGCCGTGCGCGCTCCTGAGGCTGATGCTCATTATTCATCAGCCTCAGCAGCATGAGGAGCTCTGCAGTCAAGCTGAGCAAACATGGTGAGTGGTTGGCTGGACCGCAGAGGAGAACTCTGTACTGTCTGCACGGTATATATGTACTGCTGTCTCCCCCTGTACAGCCACTCACCATCATCTCTTTCCTGGTAGGTTAGAGATAGGGTTAGGGTAAGAGGTAGGATTAGAGTAAATTGTAAAGTTCGGGTTAGGCTTATAGGTAGGGTTAGAGATAGATATAGGTTTAGAGGTAGGGTCACCGTAGGGGTAGAGGTAGGGTTAGAGTTAGGGTTAGAGGTAGGGTTAGAGGTAGGTTAGACTTTGCCGTAGTTAGGGTTAGAGGTACGGTTAAGCTTATAGTTAGGGTTAGAGATATAGTTAGGATTAGAAATAGTGTTAAAGGTAGAGTTAGGGGTAGGGTTAGAGTTAAGGGGTAGAGGAAGGGTTAGATTTAGATATGGGGTTAGGGTTAGACGTAGAGCTAGGATTAGAGGTAAAGTTAGGCTTACAGGTAGGGTTAGAGATAGAGAGTTAGGGATAGAGATAGGGTTAGATAAGAGTTAGGATTAGAGGTAGGGTTAAGCTTATAGGTAGGGTTAGAGACAGAGTTAGGGATAGAGGTAGGGTTAGAGACAGGGTTAGACATATAGTTAGGATTAGAGGTAGGGTTAAGCTTATAGGTAGGGTTAGAGACAGAGTTAGGGTTAGAGGTAGAGTAAGTGGAAGAGGTAGGGTAAGTATAATTGGAAGGGTAAGAGATAGAGTTAGGGGAAGGTTTAGAGATAGGCTTAGGAGAAGAGTAAGAGATAGGGTTGGAGGTAGGAAATTTGGGTGAAAACAACTAGGACTGAAGTTATAGCTGCTTGCTGTCAGTGATACTTGGGTGATAACTCCAATGGGTGAATAAGTTACTGCATAATGTCAAGTCAGCTTTTAAGTATAGACATCTGCTTGCGGTCAGTGAATTTTTGGTGAAATAATCATGAGAGAAGTAATAGCTGCTTGCTGTCAGTGAAACTGACGCCTAGTGATGCATGGGGGAGGACGGAGGGCAGCAGAAGCCTAACAGATTCATCACAGTCACTAACTGCCAGAGGGGCAGGGAGGAGCCGACAGAAGAACGTCCTGGCCGGGAAGGGAGATACAGCGCATGTCTGAGGCTATGTCTACACAGCATGTAAAACCGATCGGATTTTCGGCAGTTTTAGGATTCTAAAACCGCTGAAAATCTACACAGGTCGTCTTTTTTTCCAATCGTTTTCCGGCGGCGCCAAATCTAGATACAAGTTGTATAATCCACCAGCATCTTTAGATTTTTCGTCGTCTTCCCATACAATAAAATGCATGGACTGACGGCAAAAAAATGAAAAGCGACAGCACTTTTTTTGCCAATACAGTGACAAACACTGCCGTCGTGCATCGGGGAAAAAAAACTACCGACTTTTGTTCCTTTGCTGTGTGGCCCCAGACTGACTGTGCATGTTCCCATGGCAGGCATCAGAGAGAGAAGAGGAAACCATGCCGGTGGGGCCAGACAGACAGAAGCCGGAGAGCTGGTCGGAACCATAGACAACGTGCAGTAAACACATGAAAAGTAAGGACGGCTGCGGCTGAGACATAGTACATTTTTTTAAATTACATTCATTTAGGAAAGTGATTAACTACTGATTTATGAGCATCCCACGTCTACATTACATCGTGGCAAAACCCCTTTAAATAACCTTCTGGGCTACAGATTTCTCGACAGTCACAGGTGAATATTTTACTTAGTGTTCTACCTGTACAATGCAGCATTTTTTCACACGTTAACTAGTAAGAAGTTATTGAAGTTGTCATACTTACAGTTTGGCAGTTTTCTGCACTTTCCTCTGCACCAGACCAGCATGCATCCTGCTGTGTCTTCATTCACATTTGCAGCACAGTTACTGTAGGAACACTATAAGCTATTATGGTGTTACTAAAGGGACTATACATCGCAGATTTGGAGCACCAGTGCGCACCTCCATACCACTCAGTTCAACAACTCGCAGGCGGTGACACAGCCCTGACAGTCTTACCCAGGCCCCCTAGTCACTCTCCATGGTAGGAAGCTGGGTGCTAAAGAGGTGGAAGGGCTGGCCTAAATGACATATAGGCGTTCTGCGACCACTGGGACTGTAAATTCTGCTGGAAAATTTGAAATACTTTTCGTAACCTAGAAAAAAAAAACTTTAAAATAGAAGCCTGGGGAACTTCATGCTGGGACCTTCCTCTGGTGCTAGGATTTTTCAAAAGTTTAAAGGGTTGTTACATTTATACTGTTTTACAGTTACAAATGGCCCTTTGAGGGCAACCATAATACTGACGTGGACCTTGGTAAAAATTTGTTTGATACTCCTTTGCTAGGGGGAAAGCGGGGTTGTATTTTTACAGTGGACACCCCGATTTGGGGACCTTTTCCCTTAGGGGGTTGTGTCATAATTTCATATTGAAGCCAGACAACAATACGTTTCCCCTACAATGACCGGTGTGGCATTACCTGGAACCTATTCAAAGTGAAATGTTTTAAACGGTCGGCAAATTGAGAACACTGCTCTTCTGTTCATATTTCTGGCAAAGAGCGGGTCCCTTGCTTAAAGAGGTATTCTCACCTCACACTAATTAGCTTTAAACATGTAGGCAAAGGTAAATAAAGGCTATTACCAAATACTTTGCGTTCTAATTTTGCTCCTTTCGAGTTAGAGTGTTTTTCTTCCTTGAGCAAATAGCTTCCTAGATTACTGACCACCTCCCTCTGCTCTAGCAGCCCTGGCTAGGATGATGTCCTACCTCTTTGCTGTGTCTTATCAGCAGAACAAAAGCTTGTTTATGTTCCTCACTGACAAACCTTAACCCTGTAAAGGTCTTACCCTTGCCTGCTTTTTAAAACCCCTTCTATTAGAGGTCCTTTTGGGGCCCTTACTGGGAAATAGCAGCATGAAATGTCCCTTGCACACAGCCTGAACCGGAAGTGGGAACCTGAAGCTGGTTGTGAAGAGTAGGATTTGTGAAACAGCAAGATGGGAAAACTCCTTTAACCTTTATGTGACCGCTCACTGTCTTTTGACGGCAGGAGGTGCATGTCTTTTGTTGTGAGCTATGTCAAAAGACGTTGCTGCCTATAGAGGGGGTTTGCGGCTCCCTGCACCACAACTGCGCTAGGACCTGAGCTGTAATTAACATCTCCGTTCCCAAAGCAGTCTCTGTAAACAGCAGGGAACATAGAAAGGCTGTGTTTCACGCTTTCATTGCTGCAGTTTGTGACTGCAGCATAATCAAAGTGGTTTCACCTGCCCCATGAAATCACCAGGATTCCCAGTGTCCAATGGAGCCTGAGGAAAAATCTATACATCGCATTAAAAACCCAAAGGAGCCGCGGGGCCCGGGGGTCGGGTATAGAAAAGCCTCCCTATCAGAGCACACTGTTTTTTGCCCGACAGCATTTCCTAAAATTTTAAATTTATTTGCATATGGGGATTTATACTAATACAAAAAAAAAAAATATTTCCCTTTAAATTTTAAAAAAATAAAAAAAAATAAAAAAGTAAAAAAAAAATAGAAAAAAAAAAAATGAAATTTAAAAAATTTTGTTGTGTTAAAATTTACAAAAAAAAAACCTTTACTCATATTGGGGTTTTTCCCCTACCAAAATTAGCCGGTAAATTACCCTAACTGGTTATGTAGGGGTGAAAAAGGGCAGGGTTTGTAAAAAATAATTTAAAAAACAAATGCAGAAAAAACCATGTTCAGCTGCAAAAACTTTTTTTTTTTAAAAATTCGCATTTTTTTTAAATATTTTAAACCCTCAAATTTTCGCCCCAAAAAATACAACTTCTCCCCCCGTCATTTGAAAAAAAAAAAAAAGTTATGACTGTTAAAAAAACCGCAAGGTGGCAAAAATTTAAAAAAAGGGTAGCGGGAAATTTAAAAGGGGTTGTCTCACTACAACGTTTGCTTTTTATGTTAAAAACTTGTAAAAAAAAGTCCCCTTCGCAATATGTGTCCTTTTAACAGGCCCAACCTTTTCCCAAAGAATCCCCCTTGTAGGGGCTGCATCAGCCCTCAGGCCCACTTTTGTTTCGCCCTTTTTTGATTTTCTCCTAAATAGGCTCCAGTTGGGGGTCGCTATAGCTACGGGACCTATTCAATCTTTTCCTGATGGCGGGCCAGAACTGTTTTGTATACCCTTACAGATCTGCCTTCTACTGCAGACTAAAGGGAAACCAGTAAACATGTCCCTGAATTCAAAGTGAAACCAAGAAAACAGGACTGAGGTTAATTAAACAATTTTAGGGGGAAAAAAACCCCTTTTAACCGGGGTTAAGGATTAAAAAAACCCCCCCAATTTAAACCAATACCCCCCCCTTTTTAAAATTTATTAAAAAACCCTTAAATTGGTAAAAATTTATCAAAACACAAATTAAATTAACCCCCTAAAAAAACATCCAAATTTGCCCCCCCAAAATTTCTTAACCCCCCAACCCTACCCCCCCAAAAAAAATTTCTTTTTGGGGGGGGGGGCCCAAACCCCCCCGAAAAACACAAAAACAAGGGAACCCCGTAAAACCCCCAAAAACCCAAAAGTACCTAAGTGCCCTAAAAAACCCCCAAGAAATCCCCCCCAAAAAGAAAATCATTAAAGACACCGTCCCAGGTTCCGGTTTCCTCTCAAAAATAAATAGGGAAACCCCTTAAAAAGCATTTCCCCCTGCTTTCCCCCAAAATGGCGCTGTTTTAAAATAGTGTGATGGAAGTACCACCCTTTTTACACCTTCAAAAACCAGTCCCCACCCGCGGATCCCTTAGCTTTAGCCTTAACTTGGACCTGTTTGCAACCCCAAAAGGGTTTTTGCCCCCAAAAGAGGGAAAGCTGCCATGTTTGGGGGGGCCGGCCCCGGCGGGGGCAGGTGAAGGTTGCGACAGCCCAAGGTGGGCCAAATTTATTTAAGACAGAATAGGGGGGTTAAAGGGGGTAAAGGGGTGGGCTTGAATTTCCATTAAGGGGGGCGCGGAAAGGGCCCTTTTTTTCCTTGGGGACCGAATTCCTTTTCCCGGGCCCTGGGGCAACCTTTTTGTCTTTTTTGGGGGTATGATATTCTGAGACTCAATGTAATCCAATACATGTTACTTGACTTTGGGTTTTAAAACCCACACGGAATTAAAGTGGTCGTCTTCCCCGGGTCTAAGAAATGACATATACACACTGACAATCTAGAAAATTACCAATAATTTGGTGCCAAAGAAATTTTGAAAAACCCATATTTTAACAAGATCACAAATATTTTCCCGCAGGGTTTTTAATTATATAGAAATGGGAAACGGCTCCCCTTTAAGAACCCGGGTTTTAAAAATGCCAAATGAGGGAAAACCCGGGCCCCCCAAAACCCCAAAGTACACCTGGGAAGTTGGCAAAAGTAAGGGACGGAGCAGGCTACTTGGGACCCCTAAAAAGGAGAAGCCCCTCTTAGTTTGCTGGCACAGTCAAAGGGGAAAACCCGAGCCGGGTCTTGTTGAAAAATTTAGGCTGTTTTCCCGGTTGATCTTGGTATCCAAAAGTGATGGGAAAACTTGGGCCCGTGGGTGGCTACACTGGACTGGGTGTGACACCGTGACCTGGAAACGCCGCTTCTCACTGGGGGGGGGGAAAAAAATGACATTAATCAGACGCTCAGGGCTGCACTCCTTGTCTCATTCTCTACTCATGAATATAAATTTACTGAATAATTATTTTCATAGAAGCTCCCATGAACAAACTTAAAACTCTGTATCCTGGATGTTCATAGAGAAAAAACAATTTTTAACTGCCCCCCAAAGGTAGACCCTGTGGGGGCAATCTTAAAGGGGTTTTACCCCTTTGGGAACTGCTTTCCCTATACCCTCTATAGCAAAAAGGGGGTTTTCTCACTACAAAGGGTTTCTGCCCTTTCAATGTTAAAGAAACTTCAAAAAAAAGTCACTTTGCAATATGTACCCTTAACCGTTTCCAAACCCATTCCCCAGATAACCCCCCCTTTTAAAGGGCTGCATCAGCTCCTCAGGTCGCTATAGCTACAGACCTGTTAGATCTCTCCTTATAGGCTGCCAGCGCTGGATGCTATAGCTACAGACCTGTTAGATCTCTCCTTATGGGCTGCCATCGCTGGTTTCTATAGCTACAGACCTGCTGTCCTCATTGCAGGACAGTAGTAGCCAGTAAACACGACCTTGAATTCAAAAATGAAACTGAGAAAACTGGACTGAGGTGAGATGAATCAATGTAGCGAGACAACCCCTTTAAGAACTCTGTAGAGGTGGCCAAAAGAGCATCCCCATCCCCATTGCACCTGAGCAGTCTATCCTGTATGGTACTGTTGCTTTTCCTCATACTTGGGTGAAATGGTTCTTATCCAATGTGCAGTTATGTACTAAGCAATTACAGAGGCGTCTTAACGGCATTAGGTTATGTTCACACGGGCTAATTTCGGCGTGCATTTCGCGGCGTATTTGTCCTCTAATACGGGCAAGATGCGCGCCGAAATAACAGTAATCCATAGTTCTCATAGATAACTATGGATTACGCCTCCTCTCCCCGCTCGTACACTACGATCGTATTGTCCGCGCGGTGAGATAAGTGACATGTCATTACTTGCGGCGAATACGCACCGCAAGTCATGCATGTCTATAGGGCAGGCCTCCCTGCGCTGCGGGAGTACGTGTTGATCAGCGTGACTCCTGAATCACCCGATGTAATTGCGTCCGTACTGTACGCGCCGCAATTACACCGTGTGAACATAGTCTTATGAACCCCTGTGCAGAGCACTGCTGTGGGCCCTGCCCAATTACATGACATCACACTAGGCCATGCCTCTAGCCACCCCCAAGCACACCCATAGTATCACACCATTTATGTCTATACACCAGCAGCCCACAAGACTATTTGGCAGGGCAGGGAGCCGTTGGCTCCCTTCTCCACCATGACTTTTAACTGTTTGCACATCCTAAAGACACACAAACCACTAAATAAGAAAACTCAAGCAAGGGATCCAGGGTATGTTTCTTGTATTTCTAGAACAAACATACACCACCAGGAGCCCCTATACTTGTGGGGCCCCCGGGCAACTGCCTAGTTTGCCCAATGAAAAAGATGTCGCTGAGCAATTACCCCCCTCATGTATAGTAGGTGTGTGATTGTTCATCAGTATCTGCACCTGTGCAGCTTCTCCCATGTAACACATGTATTACCTCTTTCTAGGAACGGATTCTTGTCCTGCCATTGTGCTGTGAATTTGGCCGTGTTTTTGTGATTTTAAGTAAATAATATCTCGTTTTTGTAAGAATTGCTAAATTTACCTCTTGACGTGGATTGCAAGCTTGTGTATTTTGGCCAATATATCAACTAATACTTCCTGTTGGATATTCTTTCAGCATGCATTTTTTCCCCTATACTATTAGGGAGTAGGGGGCGTCAGGATTTTGTATAGGGCACCTGGAGTATACTGGACAACCCGCTCAATTGAATAGTGTGGACAACATCAATAGATTTTAAGCCAGCATGGTGCACCACACGTAAATGTATAACTGGCCCTTATAATAATAATAATTGTATGTATATAGCGGCAACATATTCTGCAGAAATTTACAGTTTAGAAGGTATAAGTACAAACAAAAACAAAAATAATACAGAAAAAGCTACTTACAGATCAGACACAAGGTGTGAGGACCCTGCTCGCAAGAGCTTACAATCTATTAGGGTGCATGGGTGAGACAACGGGTGAGAAGTGCTCAGTTTACTCAATGGTCCAGCCATGTTGCATAAATAAGGGGTGGTTTACATAAAAATGTGAATGAACCGGCCACCCAGACCAAACATATAAAATACATCTTATCTGTGTGCAGTTGTAAGACCGCTATCACCCCACTCATGGATCGTATGTGTGTGAGTGATTGTTCATCGGTGTTTTTGCACTTGAGCAATCTCTCCTTTATGGTACGGTAACCTTTACGCACACTGGTGTGAATTGTTTTTAATCCAATGTGCAGTTATGTACTAAGCAATTGCCCCCCCCTCATGTATAGTATTTGGATAAGTTCACACGGCATATTGTGGCACGTACTGTACATGCCTCAATACACCAGGAGTTTTAGAAGTATGCGCTGACAACCAGCTCCCATTGAATCTCACTTTCCCCGTTGCCGGGAAGGAGTGACATGTCAATTCTTTTCCCCGGTGCATATTGTTGCCAGGGTAGATGGCAGCTAATCATAGCTTTCAATGAGTTGAATTACCATATTTGCGGGGCATAATTTGGGCATACTGCAGCACAATTATGCACCAAATTACGCCCTGCAAATACGGCGCGTGAACAAACCCTTTGTGCGACATGTCCGAAAAGAGGCACCGCCACGCTAGTTTTAAGGTGCATTAAATCAGTGTAAAGTGCACCTGAATGAACGAACCTGTCAAAAATCTGGCGTCTGGTCTACCTTGCATTGTAAAATTGATGCGCCTATCTAGGCGCGTTACATAATTTAGGCGCATAGCATATCATTGCTTGGATATTTGATGCACTTACTTTAGGCGCATTCAAATGTGTCGTGTCTGGCGTATAATGCGCCTATTTTTGGTATATTACAGTTCATTTATATAGAGAATAGGGCATCAACAGTTTTTTTGGAGCCAAATTCACCAAAACAATGTCGCATTTGTATTGGGACAGGTCGCCCATTGTGTTAATGATTGTTCATCAGTATCTGCACCTGTGCGGCTTCTCCCATGTAGCACTTGGCCTTTTAGTGCTTTCGACAGGGAATTAATTTTGGTCCAGCCATTGCACAGTGAGTATGGCCGTGATTTTTTTATTGAAAGTGATCCCTCACTCTGGCAGCCCCAGCCCAGACCCATGTATTGCTTGGTCGACCATTTATTTGAATGGCTATACTATTTTCCTTGCAGTGGCTGACGCAGGTGCATTGTATGGCTGGCCGCAGCTATCTCCGCTGATATAAGCTGAAGTCAGATCTGCCGCAATCAGTTGATGACTAAACCAGCTTCAAACTAAAGGAAAGGCCTTGATGAGTCAAAGCTTTAAGAAATCCACTGTTGAAGCCAATCTCCCCAAGGCCTGCGTCCCGGCACACTGCATGTGACCGTCTGCTTTCCACACTTCTCCTTTAGCTGTATGGTTTCCTCCTGAATCTGCATGATTTTATGAACTTCTTTCTACAAGGTTCCTGTCTGAACAGGGTAGGTGTAATATATGTACATTTGTTATAAAGCTCCAAGCAGGACGCCCCGTGACCTCTGCACATTCAGCTACATGTACTGGAATGATAGTCCCCAACACAGTCAGATGCAGGCTGCCTTTTACCCATCAGAGATCCAGTACATTGCCCAATGGGCCCGGAGCCCAGAGTGGGCATTGCCTCTTAATATTGCCTTTAAGCTGCACTGCAGAACAACTTCCAGATAGTTACAAATAGATGCACAGATTGGCTGAGATGGGCTCTAGGCAGGGCAGGCTGGTTAGTGTCCTTTCCTCAGTGGTCACTCATTTACTGCTAGTTACTGCTGTATGAGTTAGCCACAAGCCTAATGAAAAGGGGCCACTGACCATTATGTGCCCATGCTGATGCCAGCCACCGCTAACAAGTAATTACCCATCCTCATCTCCTCTTGGTTCTGCCCCTCCTTATACTGAGTAGACGTGACAGTGGTAGAAGTACCAAGTGTCTGCCCTTCCAGCCAATATCATCGCCAGTCCAGCCAGTGGCCTTCGACTTCCTCCCAACCAAAGACCTAGTACCCCAATTCCCTCCATAGAAGCCTCAGATACATTATGACCAGTGCAGAGCCCACTTTTCTCCCCTCCGCTGCCTCCAAACTGCATTTATATTGCTATAGCTGGAAAGAAAATGGCTGCTTCCAATGTAAGTAACCTATGTAACTGGCTTCTGTGCTGCCTGCATCATGAAACTGAGTAATTAGGAGAGCATGTAATCATCGCCTGATTAAGGACTAGCGTAGTCTGAAACCCGTTGGAGGTTTGTTCCCTTGCCCTACTCTGCTGATGGTCCATAACTTTGATTATCATTACAGGCATGTTACATCTTGGAATATAGCTGAATTTTTTATTTGAAGAAACGCTGATGACCTTTTCTTGGACTTAAATTACAGTGGAGCATATATTGCTTTTGCACCCTCAGATGAGCTGTATATCCAGCAATGCAGTGAATGGATCATGTCACATCTGTGACCTACATACTGTAAGCTCCCAGGTTCGGTCTCCGCTCATGACACACAATGACAGGACGGAGAGGAAGTTTTTTTCTGGGTGTCCCAACATCCTCTTACATCAGGGCAAGCTCTAAGACCTCTAAGAGATGACATCCTCCATATCTCCTTTACCTCACACAGGCCTCCTACCAGATGCTGCAACACCGCCATGGTCATCAATGACAGCAACTTTTGCAACAAACTGGTACGTTTAGGGCTGTCCATGTAACTCCATCCCCTGCAGCAGATTTATCCAAACAACCCAGCAGAAAATGAGGCTTGCTACAAAACACAGCATGTTGCACATGTAGGTGAGATACAGATGCTGACACTACTACTACTATGATGTTACCTTTACCAGTTCTTAAACCAGTGTATGTTTCCAGACTGGCCGGTGACTACTCTGGTCTCCACATGAGTAAAGAGGTCAGCAGGAGTCACGTGTGCATGAAAGAATCATTCTTAAAAGGATATGCCGACCTTTGCAACCATCTTAGTCTTGAATTCTCCTATCATTTTGCACAGATCTAGGTGTCTCAATGATGCAGGTGACATCTATCAGTGTCCAGCCAGTACCACTTATCTGCCCACAATATTCCAGGAAACACGGCTACGGTCAGGCTATGCTCACCTGTGTATTTTAAGGGAAAAGCCCACTTTTTTGTGCATTTTCTTCATAGGATATCTTTTTTGGACTTTTTTACATGTGTTTTTATGCATCTTTTTATTTTGCAGTACAACTCACTTCTTTTTGTTGAATGCATTTTCTGGCCTGGTTATGCATCAAACAAAGCCAAATTATGCATTCACTACGTGAACATGCAACTTGGTGCACTTTTTGATATCCCATAGATTCACTTCTGGAAAAATAAGTGCACAAAAATGGAGTCAAAATGCAGATGACTATATTTACTATTTTGCCATAGGCAAACAAACTCTATCAGTTCTCTATCTATAAAACACTGAAACATAACTTTTATTATGTATAACTCTTAACCTCTATACTCACTATTTAAAAACCTGATTTCTAACCTCTCAATTTATCCCTTTCTACTACTGAAAGAAGGAATAGCTCCTTTTCTATTATCAAGTCTGGTGTAGCCCCACCAACTAACAGGCAAACCTTATATATACAGCAATTTACTAGCTCCAGTAAGGGATCCCAAGCCTCCTACTTGGGCAGTCGTCCCTAATCAAATGGACACAAAACAAATAAGGCCCCCTTGTGACACCCTCTGCAGCGGGCGACACTTGTAGAAAGAGGTGAGAAATCACAATTTAAAACCGTCATGCCTGACCTCCCCTAGTCAGATGCAGGCTGGAGACTATTTAAAACGCAGATGAGCACCAATTGTCCTACACTTAGAGATAAAAAATGCATCAAAACAACATTCAAATGAGCGCACCCTGTAACTGAATAGGGCAGATTTGCATTTAAAACAATGGAATGCTGCTTTTTTGACATGCATTTTGGTGTGCACGGCATGCATTTGGTGCAACAAAGTAAATGTGCAATGAGCACCTAGTGTGGATTTGGTTTGGATTTTACCTGCAGCTCTTTATCACAGAGAAAATCCATAGGGGATTACAGAACGAGACATGGGCATCATTTTTTACCAATCTTATGGAACATACTGCACAAACTGACCAATTGTGCGGAATATAAAATCCCCAGCATGTCAATTCCTATTGTGGATTTCCACCACAGATTTCATTCCTTAAAAGAAGTTTTACCATCTCGCACTTTGATGGCATATCGATAGGACAAGCTATTAAAGTGTGATGCGTACAGGTTCCACCTCTGGTACCCACAACTCTATTGAGTATTGGTCCCTGAAGGTCTCCGTTCAGAACAGAGAGCCAGTTGCCCTAGTGCACGACTCTCCATAGGCGTTCTCAGCACAGCCAAACACACTCCTCACCTGTGCTCAGAACTCCCATAGAACAGAATAGAGAATTGTGTGCAAGTGCAACGGACTCTTTGGGCCACATGTATGAAAACTGTTTAGGTCTAAAACTCACCTTTTTTTTCCCCATAGGTTACTATGGGCAAAAAAGTGAGTTTTAGATCTAAACAGTTTTCATACATGTGGTTCTGAACGAAGACTTGTGGGGGCTCGTGTCAGAGATAGGTGCAGGTCCCAGAGGTGGGACCCACATCTATCAAGCTATGAGGACGTCTCCTATTGATATGCCATCTAAGTGCGAGATAGGAACAGCCCTTTAAATGAGTAAGGGTATGTTCACACGGCGTAATTGCGGGGCGCATTTTGTCGTGTATTTGCACTTCAATACACCCAAAGTGTGCCCCCCGCAATTATATCTCTCACAGAGAGCTGTGAATTACATCCGTCTCCCCCGGCGTACAGTGCGCACGTATTGAATGGCGGGAGAGAGAAGCGTCATGTCACTTCTTCACGCTGCTTATGTGCCGCTGACAGTAAAAGTGAATGGGGCCGGCCAGCGCGTACTTCTAAAACACCCGGCGTATTGTGTCGTGTACAGTACGCACCGGAATACACCATGGGAACATACCCTAAGGCTATGTTCACACGGTGTAACTGCGAGGTGTACAGTACAGCCGCAATTACGCCGAGTGTTTGGGAGTCGCGCTGATCTCCCCGCACGTACAATATGATCATATTGTACACCCGGGGAGAGGAGGCGTAATCCATAGTTCTCTATGAGAGCTATGGATTACTGTAATTGCGGGGCGGATCTCGTTCGTATTAGAGCGCAAATACGACGCGAAATGCGCGCAGAAATTTGCCCGTGTGAACATACCCTAAGGCTATGTTCACACGGTGTATTTGCAGGGTGTAATTACGCCCCGCAATTACGGCGTGTGGGTGGGGGGCCGGCACCTCACTGGCCCATAGACTTGCATTACCAGCGGCGCGTATATGCTGCTGGTAATTCACATGTCAATTATCTCCGCTCTCGACGTATTCGCAGAGCAGGGAGAGGAGACGTAATCCATAGTTCTCTATGAGAACTGTGGATTACCGTAATGACTGGGACGTTTTCAGCCCGTAAATTGCGCACTCCAGCACGTAATTACGGACCGAAATACGTCCAGTTTTAAGCTGTGTGAACATGGCCTAAGGATGAATCTGATCAATATCTAAATGGAAATTCCCCAGGGATTTTGCAGTGGAAAAATAAGCCACATTTGGACTTACCTTGCATGAGGGACATGACTGTTTTTAGGCAGAGTCCTCCTTTAATTGCTAGGTTAGATCCTATCAACCAATTCATGAAGACTTGATCACAAGCTGTATTACCACTTTTTCTCCATCCTTTTACTGTGCTAAACAAAGTGCGTGTGAAATCCTCCTGTGAGCCGCCTGGGATAAAGCGAGCGATGCCAGCATGAGATTTCACTCATGAGCAGAATGAAAGGTGAATGTGAGAGTGATTAATACCAAGTAATCACACAGCAAATTATATAGGCCAAGCTTTAGCTGGTCACTTCTGTTGAAACCGGATCAGCGTCTATTGTGCTTTTATTTTCTCTCCTAACAAAGGAGCTACTGGGAATGTGAAACAGGAAGAGAAAAATATTTAATTCTCGGTACAAAAAAAATTCTGCTTTATGTAAGAACCTAGCCAGGACCTGAGAAGCTGACATACTGAAGAACAGCTCTAATTGCTGTCATGATTCTGGGAAATTCTTCTCCGAGCGCCCCTTGTGTCCACCCTTCACCAGTCTCATAGGAAAGAAGGAAAGCGATGGAGGAGGAGGGAGCACAGGATGAAAGGACGGAGAGAGGAGGGGGTGCAGGAGAGGCGGAATGGGGCAGAGAAGCTGATGGCTACAAAGAGCTTGGACGGCTGCCTGGTGCTGACCTGGGTTTTTTTTTTTTTTTAGTGGAGCTCATTAAGCTCTCCATCCTCTCCATAGATCTTTTCAGATACTGATGCAGCTGCCATGGAAACAATCAGACCCCTCTGCTAATAATGATCCTCTTTTTCTTAAAGAGTTAAGGAATGGTGGTAAAGCAAATGAAGAAAGAGGTCAATAGATACACAACACCACTACACGCGTCGTCCGTGATGTAATTATACAGCGGAGCCTCAAAAGATGATGGAGGGAAGGAGAGAGCGGAAGTAGGAGGTAATGAAGACAGCTGAAGCTAAGCATGAATGCACTGAAGCGACAGGGAGATGCACTGAGCCCCCCTCCAGCTGTATGTGTCACTCATGATATTACTGAGCAGCCATGAAGATAGGAATGAGTGTGGAGAACCGCAAAAATGCGGAAACCAGGGGAGAATTGGAATATTATGTGCACGCTACTTAACCCTTCCACATCTGCACTCGGTGCATCCTCCTGATCTGCTGATGAAGACCCCAAATTTAAATGTATTTAATCGATATCCAGGGCCTCAACCCCCCAATCCATTACCAATCCATTACTGACCATACAAAAGTGAGAGGCGATCAATGATTTGCACACGGGGAGGGCATTTGTAGGCAGAATCAATAGATCTGAGCGCTCATTCTATTCAGATAGTGCCGGCAGCATTCACACTGACCAGTGATGTCCCCAGTGAATTTAAAGGTTGTAATTTGGAGAAATGGTCCGGTGCACAATTGACTGTTGTCTTTTTGTGTCTCCCGCAAGGTCGTTGTCAATTTACAGGCTGCACTCTCATGAATATTGGACAGGTCCAAATATAATCCATCCCCGTATGAGTCCGTCCACACGAGCTGATGTGAAGGCCGATGATGGACAGATGAGAATCAATTGTCATTCTTCACAAAAACTTAAGGTGAAAGCACACAAGAAATATTCGGCATATACTGATGGCACGTCTAAGGTTAACTAAGTACATTCCCAATGTATCATATCGGGAGATGTCCCTGAAAACCATGCATAGGGGGGAATACACAGTTAGGTGCATATATATTTGGATACTGACACAATTTTTTTTCTTTTTACCTGTTTACTAAAACATATTCAAGTTATAGTTACATAATGGACACGGGCATAAGGTCCAGACTTTCAGCTTTTATTTGAGGTTATCCACATTCAAATTGGATGAAGGGTTTAGGAGTTTCAACATGTGCCATCCTGTTTTTAAAGGGACCATAAGTAATTGGACAAATGACTCAAAGGGTGCTTTCACACAGCGCAGTTTTGGTGCAGTTTTAACTGCGCTCCAATTAAACTAAATAGATATTCTCCGATCCTTTTTCAAGTTAAAATACGAATCACTTTATTTCCATCTTCTAAAAATCATAATGATAGCCATTACAGTTAACGCGTTTCAGGTTTTCATACCCTTACTCATAGCATGCTATGAGTAAGGGTATGAAAACACGAAATGCGTTAGCATGCTATGAGTAAGGGTATAAAAACACGAAATGCGTTAGCATGCTATGAGTGAGGGTATGAAAACCCGAAACGCGTTAGCATGCTATGAGTGAGGGTATGAAAACCCAAAACGCGTTAGCATGCTATGAGTGAGGGTATAAAAACCCGAAACGCGTTAGCATGCTATGAGTGAGGGTATGAAAACCCGAAACGCGTTAGCATGCTATGAGTAAGGGTATGAAAACCCAAAACGTGTTAGCATGCTATGAGTAAGGGTATGAAAACCTGAAACGCGTTAGCATGCTATGAGTAAGGGTATGAAAACCTGAAATGCGTTAGCATGCTATGAGTAAGGGTATGAAAACCAGAAACGCGTTAGCATGCTATGAGTAAGGGTATGAAAACCCAAAACGCATTAGCTGTAATGGCGATCATCATGAGTTTTAGAAGATGGAAATAAAGTGATTCGTATTTTACAAGCAAAAAGCAACACTCCCATAGAAATCACTTAGCAGCTAAATACATAAAAACACAATTTTTATTGAAATAATACTTAAAAATCCTATACCTTACCTTACTAAGACCCTCCATACACTACAGAAAGCCCTCCCCTAACCAAAGACAACATGTAGGAAATTCGCACTGATAAGGGCGTCCCTACCCGGAACCTGTCCCTAACTGACAGTCCCTTCTGATCCCTATCACTACCCTACTGCTGAAGCAACAATGATATCTTAGTATTAATGATAAACTACCAACAGTATGGGAATGATAATAACCCTACAATGAGGATATACAAATGCAAACTTCTACGATGAGGTGGTAGAAAATCCAAACCCATTACTAATGGGAAAGGTTGAAATGGAAATAAATTTTCTATTTTAACTTTGGTCAATATTTTACCCTTTGAATCCATGGGCATTTTTCTCCGGATCCTTGTTTGAATATACGCCCAGAATTGATTGCTAAACACATTGTAGACCGAGTGGGTGGAAGTGGACTTTTGTGTATCTATATCCTGCTCCAATTAAACTGCCTTTATTACTAGCAAGCTTTTTTCAGTTGTCTAAATTGTTCAGAAAGGTGTTTCAAGTAAGTAATCAATTACGGTGTCTGAATTCTTGTGGATTACACACACACTAATTGATTACTCATTTTCCAAACAGTTTAGATAACTGAAAGAAGCTTGCTGCTAATAAAGGCAGTTTAATTCGAGCGCAGTTGAAACTGCACTAAAACTGCGCTGTGTGAAAGCACCCAAAGGCTGTTTCATGGTCAGATGTGGGCAATTCCATCGTTATGTCATTCTCAATTAAGCAGATAAATGGCCTGGAGTTGACTTGAGGTGTGGTGCTTGCATTTGGAAGGTATTGCTATGGAGAAAAGATGTGGTCAAAAGAGCTCTCCTTGCAGGTGAAACAAGCCATCCTTAAGCTGCGAAAACAGAACCCATCTGAGAAATTGCTACAATATTAGGAGTGGCAATATCTACAGTTTGGTATATCTGGAGAAACAAAGCACTGGTGAACTTATCAATGCAAGAAGACCTGGATGCCCATGGAAGACAACAGTGGTGGATGTTCGCAGAATAATTTCCATGGTGAAGAGAAACCTCCTCACAACAGCCAACCAAGTGAACAACCCTCTCCAGGATGTAGGCGTATCAATAGCCAAATCTACCATAAAGAGAAAACTGCATGAAAGTAAATCCTGAGAGTTCACTGCACGGCGCAAACCACTCATAAGCCTCAAGAATAAAAAGGCTAGATTGAACTTTGCTAAAAAACATCTAAAAAAGCCAGCACAGTTCTGGAAGAACATTCTTTGGATGGATGAAACCAAGATCAACCTCTACCAGAATGATGGAAAGAAAAAAGTATGGCAAAGGCATGGCACAGCACATGATCCAAAAACATACCACACCATCTGTAAAACAGGCGGAGGCAATGTTACGGCTTGAGCATGCATGACTGCCAGTGGCACTGGGTCACTAGTGTTCATTGAGGATATGACACAGGACAGAAGGGGCCAGATGAATGAATTCTGAGGTATTTAGAGACATCCTGTGTGCTCAAATCCAGCCAAATGCAGCCAAACCTATTGGTTGGCATTTCATTGTTTTCTACCCACTGAATTAAAGATGAAAGTCTGAACTTCAACTGCATCTGAATTGTTTTGTTCAAAATTCATTGTGATAATGTACATAACCAAAATCGGAAAAATCTGGTCTCTGCCCAAATATTTATGGGCCTAATTGTATCTCCAAATCGAAAATTTCTGATGGAGTGTGGTCCCTCTCCAGCCTGTCCAAGCACTGCAGATCTTTTCTACTGCTTTTGGCTATGCCCAGTGGGTCAGTCTTTTTGGAAGTGAATACACCGATTTAATCTAACTCACACGGCCTTTACTATACCCCTCTTGCCAATGTGGACCCTCTTCGGAATTCTTTTGGACACGGATCTATAGATCCCAAGTCATATAAGGAAACTAATATTTTGTATATCGGCCGCCACCCACAAAACAATACTTCAGATATGGATGGGCTTCACCCACCCATCTCTACGAATCTTTCTGGAGAAATTGACTTTCTAATTACATATGAACTGGGTGGATTCTTCGATCCAGAAAGAAACGAAAGTTGAGAAATTCTTCTTGACTTGGCAGCCAATCAGCAATATTCTTCCCATTCATGTAAAGTCCCGCATACGCTCCTGTTTCCAATCCACTGTTTGGTATTTGGAATAGACCATTGGAGGTCAACCTCCGATTCCGGACACAAATTAAGATCCCACCTCTTTAATCTATATATTGGATCTACTTCTCACAACCTAAGTGGTGGGCTGCCCCGCGCGTCCCCAGTTTCCACTCCCGACGTCTCCCCCCTTTTTGTTGCCCCTCTCTCTTACATTAAAGGGGTTTTGCCACAAAGTAACGTTGACATGTGAATCTTGCAAATAAAATAAGCATTTTCACCATTTATCATTATTAAAAATTCTGCACCGTTTTTCTTTTTGCTGCTCCTTTAGTGATCCACTGTTTACAGCTCATCTCCAGGGGATACGACCAGGGCTGAGAGCTCCTCAGTCCTGGTCAGACATCACCTCTCCTCTCAGGCAGCTACGAGGTCAAACCCCAGTGCTGTCAATTCTACTCCCGTCCTCTGTACTCCTTAGTAATTAGTCACAGTGCAAATAAATAAAAAAGAAACCTCAATGAGGATTGTGCATTGATAAAGAGAAAAAAAATCCACAGGTTTGGTTCCTGCAGGGATTTGAACCTAGGACCCTTGTGCCTGGAGGCAAAAACTTTACCTCTCAGCTACTCACAATGCTTTAAATAAACATACCTTTTTTTGACTAGAGAGAGGAAAGGCCTGGTGATGTCCTCCTGCTGGGTCACATGATATGCAATTCAAGCAAATCACACACGCCTCCTTCTGAGCACACAGAGCTGAAGAGCTGGATGCAGGAGGTATGAAATGAGATTGTGGCAAAACCCCTTTAAGCATCCAGATGTATTGCTAGGCTGGTCTTTGTGTTGACCCGATTTTCTAATCTTGATATCCTATGTTGTTATTCTTAATGGAGAAACCTCTACAATACTTAACTATGGACTCTGCTTTCTCCTCTACGATTCAGCTCTTATTTTAAGAGAATAATATTCCATTCCTACTGTTGTGGAGGGGAACAAAGGTTATATATGTGTGATCCTTTGTGTCTCCATGTTAATGTATTAGTTAGTATAACACCCCGTATGCCTTTTTTTATATGGAAACAAAAAGCTGCCGGGTTATAACAATACACCCCTTTTAAAGGTTAACAAATTGGCCGCCATTTTATTGGGCTTGTAGAGATAACCACTTTTTTAATCCAATCCTTCTCTGAGGTTAGGGCCCCAATTTTTGGGAAAATTCCCTAGTTATGGGGGAGAAATTGCCTCACCCAAAAAAATGTAACCAAAAAACGACAAACAGCTAGCCCTTTTGGATGTTTTTCTTATCCCCAAAAACCCTTCAAAAGTTTTGAAAACCGCCCTTTTGGAATAAATCCCAAAAAAGGTTTTTATTCGGGACCAATGGGGGGT
Source organism: Phyllomedusa bahiana (assembly GCA_025379985.1). NCBI lineage: Eukaryota > Metazoa > Chordata > Amphibia > Anura > Hylidae > Phyllomedusa > Phyllomedusa bahiana. The sequence goes on from JAODAL010008042.1 coordinate 102,584, forward strand.
TTTTGGTGTGCTTTTTCCCTCGGTCCCAACCCTTCATCATCTTAAGAAAATTTGGGGGACCCCAAAGGATGTAACCCCAAAAATGAAGTTCCACCCTTTCACTATTTGAAATCTGACCTCCTATTTTTCCTCCCCCCTTCCCTTTCCCTTCCCTTTCCCAAATTTGTCCCCCCATTTTTGGGGGATAATTTTTTGCATTTTGGAAAATGTTAATAAAAATAGTTAAAAAAAAAAAATATTTTTCGGAAAAAAAACCCGCAGGTAACCTTCACAAAAAAAATCAATTTTTTGGGGAAATTTGCAGCAAGTTTGGGTGGGAAATTTTACCCCATTAAAAATAAATTTGGGTTTAAAAACCACATTAAAAAAAGGGAACAAAAAACCACACGGCAGGTAAATTTTCCCACCAAAAAATGTCTGCATTTTTGGGGCAAGGGGCGGGAAAACCCCCCCATCCACAGGCGGGTTCGGGAAATTTCCACACCACCCATCCCCTTTTAAAACCCCCTTTTTAAAATCTCAAGTAAATTTTTTTCCAAAATGAAAAAAAAATCCCCATGTGAAAACGGGGGCGTTAGATAAGTTTACTTTTGGAAGTTTAACCGCGGATACTCACTTCTTGAAGGGGGGTTTGGGCCGGGGCTCCAAAAAGTTCTCCCCACTCGATGCCCTTTGGGGGATTTTTGAAAAAACGTAGCCCAACAAAAAAGGTCTTTGCGGTCCTTTGGGGGGAAAAAACCACCAGCGGCCCCTTCCCATCGGCCCAAAATTTGAAAAAACCAATCCCTTTGGGGGAAAAAAAAAATCAGATTGTTTTTGTGGTTTAAAAACAGCCCCGGGACCCCATTAGATAACCCAAATCATTCTACAAAAACAGCTTTTTTTTATATTGAAACAGAGAAGAAGCCACATGTGGGGTGCAGAGAAAGCCCAGCATTTGTTTTTAAGGCTACCGGCTGCCATCCCCCAAAATACTTTGGAGGGTTTTGGGAAAACACCCCCCCAATTGGACAAGGTTTTGTAAAAAATTAAAAATTTGAAACTTTTTTACAGTGCCAAAAAATTAAGGGCGTTTGGGAAGTTTTGCCGCATTTTAAAAGTTCGGGGGGTCCAAACCATTTACACCCAAACCCACCCCCGAAAATGAAGGAGCTGCAGCACTGAGTCAATACTATGGGCCCTTGACAGTCTTTTCCCCAAAATTTAGCAAAAATTTTGGCCCTTGCAGCTTTTTTTTAAAGGGGGGGTTTTTCCCCGGGATTTTTAAAAAAACCCCCCTACCGTTTCCCACTTTTTTAAAAATTTAAAATTTTAAACCCCGGGGGGGGGTTTGGCCTGCCATGTGGGGACGCCCCGGTTTTAAAATGAAAACCCGGCTCCGGCGGGGAAAATAGAAAAAAAAACCAAGAAAAACTGCCCAAAAAAGGGTTCCCAGAAGAAGGGGGAACCCCAAGCAACCCAAATTTGCCCCCTTTGGGAAAAATTTCCCTACTCAAGCTTTTTTACGCCCTTGTGGGCATGGAGGGGAAAGACCACCCTCCACCTGGGCGCCAAATTTTCCCCCCACCCCCGGGCCTCCCGGGGGATCCCAGTGCAGCACCCAGAGGGGGCCTCTCCAACAGCTCACCCCCCTCCGGGGCAGAAGATCCCCGGCTTATCCGGACCCCCTTGTCAAGCTCCTCCCCCCCCCGCTGCAGAGCCAAAAAGGCAGTGACCCCCGTCATTCGGCAAAACCCGGGTACGGGAGGGGGGCGATCCTCCCCGGGCCAAAAGGTACTGGGGTCTCCCCCCGGGGGACTCCACGCTAAACCCACCATAGAACTTTTTGCCCCGGTTCCCCTAAGACAGTTGCCCTTTCGTGGGAATGTCTCCCCCCCCGGCTTTTGAGATGGCCCGCGCAGCTAAAAGAAATTTTTCCCTGCGGGGCCCCCCCGCAGTCTCCCCCCCCCCAAACTTTTTGGGGGCCAGAGGAGCATCAGGCGCCATTACAGCCCCGGGGGCTTCCACTCAGGGGGGCACAAAAATTTTTCAGCAGGGGGAACCCGTGCCTCGATTCATCCTGCGGGGGCCCCCGGGCAGTTTTACCCACCAAAAGGGCCCCATACAAGGCGGGATCTGTGGTACCATGGGACACAAAGACGACCATTTTGGGCTGCGACCCCGGGGATCCCAACATGGAGGGGTCGTGAACGGGTTCCAAGAATTTTCTTTTGTGGACTCCCAAAATAATTTTCAGATCCTATCCCCCCACACTAAACCCCAGGCGGGGGGACAGGGGAAAATTTGGGACAGCACAAAATGCCCCCCCCCCACCTTTTCTATTTTGGGGGGCCTAACTCAAAAATCCGGGGGGAGGCAGACACCCCTTACCCCCAAAACCGCTACCACCCAACCCCCAATAGGGAATTCAAACACCACCCATTATTTGGTGGGAGCAGGGGAAAATTTTCCCCAGGCCTCGTTCAGCCCTACCACCACTCATTCCAGTGCAAAATGCTGCTCCCCCTGAATAAAAAACAGCTTCCATCACCCCCTGCACCTGCTGTGCCTAAACCCGGGCCCCTTCGCCCCCCACAAAGATCGTTCCTTAAACCCCCGGGGGGGACTCTTTTTTGGGAGGGGGAAATAAGCACCTTTTACCCAGCACTGACCCCCAGATGAAGGGCCCCAGAGAAAAAACCGGGCTTTTAAAGGCTCTCCTCTGGAAAGAAGAAAACCCTGGGGCCTGAAAACCCCATCCCCAACTTTGGGTTGGGTACCCCAGCCCCTTACCTGAGGTTCCCCCCGGAAAAAGGGGGGGAAAATCCCCCCAACCCCAACAAATTTGGGAACCTCCCCTCCCCCTTTACTTTTTCTTATTAGCTTTCCAAGCCCTCTCTTCACATCCAGAGTTGCAACCCCTGCTCCGTTTTTCCCCTTTAAAAAACGGTTTCTTCAACACGAGCCGGGGATCTAAAGGCAGGTTGGCATAAAGGATTTACAAAAACCAGGCAGCCTTTAGGGACTTGAAAGCAAAATGCAGCAATTTGGCCGAACGAAGGATTTGGGGCCCCCCTTTACATATACGTCAAAAAAACAGCGGGGGTTTGACCAGTTTAAACCCTTCAAAAACCTTTAACATCCCAACTTGACGACCTTGAAATCGAAAAATTCCGCAAAAAACTTTTCGGCCCCGGGGGCCCCCCAGAAAAATTTGCGAAACCTGAGTTGATACCTACCAAATTACAAAAAAAGTTAAAACCTTCAAAATTGGGAGCCCCTGTTTGAAAACCTTCTTATTTTTTCGACCAAAGGCCCATAGGGCCTCCGTCCTCCAAGTCAAGATCCCCCCAAACCCGAGAAAAGTAAATTTGTGGGAAATCCACCACTATCCCCTCAAGGGGGAAAAAAACCCTTTAATTAAAACCTTTTTCCCCGGATTTGGGTCCAACAACCCTTAAAAATGAGTTCACCCCTTTAAAAGGCCCCCCTGATTTCTGTTCTCCAGGAAAAGAAACACCCAAATTTCCGTGGGGTTTCCCTTTTCCCCCAAAACAATTTAAAAGGGTTTATTTCCCACATTTTTCCTTTCGACCTTAGTTGTTTCCCCCGGTTTCCCTCTCTGCCCGGGCCCATACCATCGATGGTTTTCCCGTTTGGCAACGGGGGATTGCCCGAACCCGGGTTGGGGTCGCTTCCCCCCCCAAAAAAAAAAGGGCGGGACTCCCCGGGCCCTCCCTCCTGACATCCCCAAAACCCCAGCGTTTGAGCCCATCGAAGAAAGGCCCCGGGTGACCCAAACCAATTCCGCTCTTTCCTTTTTTCGCTGAAAAATCTGTTTTCCGGGGAAAGTGTGAGTTTTCTTAGCCAATTTAATTGGGAACCCCTTTCCATGCCTTTTATTTTCCCTTTTTCCCTTCTCCTACTGGGTCAACTAACTCGCTGACTTTTTACTTCAGTTTTTCCCCTTCCAGGTTTTTAAATTTGACGTTGGGGCTTTTGCAGTGTTCCATTATTCGGTTTTTGCCTGTGCTTAACATACTTTGCTTTTCAGGTAAAAAATTTTTCCCCTTTTGCACCTCCAATGTTTGGGGGTTTTCCTATTTTTATTCTCTTTCTTTTGCCCGGTAAAAATTTTTAAATTTTCCCTGCAGGAAATGAGGTAAACCCCCATTTGCCTTTTTGGCTCTTTCTGACCAGTAAAGTGTTGGACGGGCTCAGCACTTAGGCTGCCTTTTTGGTTTTTTTTCCCGTATTTTATTTTCTTGTTTTTGTGGCCTTTTTGGGCCCTTTCCCTTTTTTTTGTCATCTTCCTTTGCCCTCCTTTTCCCCCAGCCGGGCAGGGCCCCGGTCCCCCCGCCTTTCCCCGAATACCTTTTTGGTGCTCGAAACTATTTGTATTCCTCCCCTTGGTATGGTCACACTTTGGGGGTTTTTCGCCCCAAAAATTTGTCAAGGGGTTTAAAATTACCAAAAACTTTAAAAACCCCTCTTCTTTTTTTTTATTTTTTTTTTTTAAAAACAAATTTTTTATTGCATTTTAAAAAATTTAAAACATGAAAAATACACCCTTTTTGCATGTAATAGGGTCTTTTATCACATTTTTGCATAGTCCCCCCCGGGGCCTGTCCCCGGGGAATTTTGTAAGGAAAACATACAGAGAGAAAACATCAATTTTACCAAATACAAAAAAAATTTAAATTAAACAAACAGAATTTCTACACTACTAAAGTGCCACTGGCCCTCCCAAACCTTTTCCTCGGACCGGGGGGGTCCTTCTTGGGAAACCCCCTACTTCCCCCCCCCAAAAGGCCCAAAATTCCTCAGACCGAAAATCTCCCCCGTGGCCCCCCCATTCCCCTCCCACAGTACCAATCGGTAAAAATTTAAAATCTGCATAAGGGCTTTTCTTTTCTCCCCATCAATTTAAACGATTCCCATGAAGGTTCTCCAACCTTTTTAAAACCCCCGGGTTCGAGTTTTCCCTTTCGCCTCTCTGTTCCCCCCAGTTGTCCTTATAAAATAATCCCCCAGTTCTTTAAAGGGCCCCCAGATTGGCGGGGGGAGTGGGCCCTTCCCGCCATAACCTTTTAAGAGGGGTTCGTTTTTTCAGCCAAAAGGGCCCAAAATGAATTAAATTTCCCCGGGAATCAGTGGGTTTAGCGGTTCCTCCCGACCCTCACTCTCATCCTGTCCCGGGGGCCCCAGGGAGTGGAATTTCAAGAACTCATAGTGTTTCCCCTAGGGTGACCCCAAAGTTTAAACTGGATATATTTAAGGATGTTTTCCCCGTAGGGTTGTGTATAGCCCCATTCCCACAACCCCTGCCATAGGTCCGTTTTATGTGTGGGCCCCATTTTTGGGCAAGGGTGAACCCATCAAAGGGAAAAATTTTTAGGGGGGGGAGATTGAAGGCGTAGATGGCATTGTAAATTTTTTTTGAAGTAAATTTTCCCCCAGGTCTCCCCAGATGATGTTTTTTTCCGTTTCGGTCACAACAACCCCTTTTGGGTTCTTTTCTGGGATCTGGGCATTTCCCCCCTCCCGGGGTCCAGTATTGGGGAAAAACCCGAGAGGCTACTCGTTTCCTGCACCACCCTCTCATGTTTACATAGGGGGCCCCGACAGGGCAATATGTCTCCCTAAAGGGAAATGGGGGGACCAAAAATGTCAAAAACGTTTAAAATGGTCTCCCTTTGGGGGAAATCTTTTGTCTCCCATTAAAAGAAATAAAGAGCTGGTAGGGAGCTAAAAAATTGGATTTGGGGAAATGAAACCCCTCAAGATCTTGAGGGCTTTTGGGCCTTTTCCGGGGGAAAATCCCCTTTTCATTACTGCCCGCTTTTGGGCCCGGGCCCACCTCCCTCCACTTTCCCAAAAAATCGGGGGCTCTGACCCCCGCAGAAATTGGGGTTGGTTCCCCAAATGGGGATGTCCTTGGAGAGCGCGAAGGGAAAAACCTAAGGGGTTTTTCCCAACCCTTTTCCCGGCCCTTTTTGTGTCCCCGAACAATGGGGGAAAAAATTTAAACGAAAGGCAACTTAGGGTAAACCTTTGTATGAGCAAGGCCCGTGGGTGCCAAAAAGGGGGGGATCAAAATCTCTTTCTAAATTCCCAATTTGAAAAGCCGGGAACGCCCCCAAACCCAAAACCCAAACATTGGCGAGTCAGGGCAGGCCAGGGTTTTAGCCCCAACATCTGGGGGATTCAGCCCCCCCGCCCCAACTGGCAGGATTTGTTTATGTACGCAATACGGGTTTTTTTTTCCCCCCATTTAAATCTGGAAAAGCATGGGGTTTAAAGTTTTGATTTTCTGTGTGTTTTTAGCAGGAATGGGAGGGTTTTGTAGGGGGTAAACAACTGTGGGGAAACAAACCATCTTTTTGGGATGACATTACCGGGGAGTGGGCAGTGGGGAGTTATCCCAAAGTTTAGGCCCGGAGGAAAAAAATTCTATTTTTAAGAGGGGGAATATTTAAAATTATACATCGGGGTTGGGGGTCCCACCCACCTTGGAAACCCCAAAAAGGGGATGTTTTCCCGAGCCCGGGTTAAAGTCTAATCCCCTTGGGGTTTGACCCCTGGGGAAATGTGATAGCTTTGGGCCAATTTCTAGCAATTTTACTCTTGGACCTTTACTTTTATACCCATAGCCCTTTCCCAAATAACGCAGCAAAATTCCCGCCCCTGGGGAGAGTGGGGCAGGGGGCAACATGAAAAGTTTTGAGATCGTCCCCAAACAAACAAAAAGGGGCTTCACCTCTTTGTTTTCCTATTTCCCGGGTTTCCCCGAGAGAGGGGGAATCCTCAAGTAACCGGCCAAGGGGTTTAACCAAATTAAAAAGTAAGGGGGAAAACCCCGGGCACCCCCCGCCTTTTCCCTTTCTGGGGGGGGAAATTTTTTGGAAAAAAGGAAAAGGAAACCCGGGGGTATGGGAAATTTTGGGGTTTTTGGGGGATCATAGATGGCAGAGAGGGGGGTACCAAGAAAACCAAATTTCCCCGTAATTCCCATGGTATCCAGGGGAAAAAACCCAAAAAAGTCCCCCCTCGCACATTATCAAGGCCTTTTTTTTGCACTAAGGCCCCCAGGACAGGGGCCCCTCTCCTGGAAAGGTGTTCGGACCCTTTTTCCCAAAACCGCTAGCACTTTTTCCCGTTTTTCCCCCCGCCGCTTTTTTCCCTTAAAGAAAAATCTTTTTGGGGGGGTTTCCCAAACAATTTTCGGCAAAAAAAGGCGAGGGGGGTCAGCCTAATTTAGACAAGATTTTTTGGTTAATTTCTTTAGGAAATTTTGGGGGCCCAATGATGCAGGGAGCAGCGGGTCTTTTCCCCCCTTTGGGAAAATTTTTTTTGAAAAGCGTTTTTTTTATTCTGGGGGAATGGCTCATTTTGCAAATATCGAGTTTTTTAAAAATTCGGGGAGGTTGGGGGGTGATTGTTCGCTTAGGAAAACTTGTTTACCTCCCCCCAGGGAACCCCTAGGTCCCCCGGGGCCCTTTTCCCGCCTTCCCAAATGGGGAATAACCAAACTTGACCTCCCCAATTAAGTTGCCCTTCAGTTCCCCCCCTTAGAGATCTGACAAGTGGGCAATTTGACCCTTTGGGGAGGAATCGCCGGGCCATCCTCTGCTTGAAATTGACCCCCCTGTGAGTACAGTGTGGAAAAAAAATTGTCTGAGCGGGGGTCGTTAATTTTTGCCCGGGGCAGAGGGAATAGAACCGGGTTTGGGTGCGGAGCGCTTGTTAAAGGCCCCAGGTTTTTTAGGGGGCCCCCCTTTTAGTAGCCCGGGGAAAAAAATTTCCCGGAAATTTTTTTCCATTCTGAAGAGTTGGTGGGTGTAATGTGACCTATGGGAATTCCTCTGTTTCGATCTGCCCAAAGGCAAACCCCTTTTGGCCTGGTTTTCCCAAATCTCACTTGGGCTTATCAGAGCTATCCCCCCGGAAGGTCTAATAGGTTCCCTAAAATCTTTTTTGAAAGGGAAATCAGGGATGCCTCCTTAAATTTGGCTTTAAAAAAAGAAGTATTGGCTTTGACCCTGCCCCCTAAGCACCGCCTTCGCGGTTGCCCCAAAAAAGTGAAGGGGGTTTTGTCCCCATGGGGCAGGTTTTTTCCAAACTTTGGTCCCATCCACCCCAAATCCTAAAAAATCTCAAAGGGAAAGAATTGTTTTTTGCAATAGGAGGGAAAATTCCAAATAAAAAACTGTACCCTTTTGGGGGAAAAATTTCCCTTAAATCTTGAATTGGGGAGTGATCAGGGGATGGGCCCTGTTTGAATTTTTGATTTTTTTGACTCTGGGTTGGAGGGGGCAGGGAAAACCCGAAAATGATCCAGCCTAGACCCCGATTTGGGGGGACCGGGGAAAAGGGGGGGGTAATTTTCCCTTCATCGGGATTTCGTCCTCCAGGGAATTTATGAAGGCACGGGGGTCCATGAGGTGGCCTTTTAAACCCCTTTTTAGAAAGTGGAAAGCCCTTGTTATTTATTTTGGGGGCCCCCCTCCCCCTTTTTATCTTCGACTGATCCTTTCAAATTTCGGTTCATGGGCTCCCCAAAAATTTGGCTTTTTTTTGATCGGTTTAAAATCCCTCCCCCCGCTAACTCCTTAAAAAAAAACCCCCTTTTGACCCCTTGGGTCCATAATATTAAAGATCTTTAAAAGGGCACATTCTCCCCACTTAAAGACTAGATGGGAGGGCTCTACCCCCCCAGATCATTTCAAGTGAAACCCCCCAAATGGAAAATTTTTGAAAAGAGTAACTACCCCCCCTTGCCCAGCAGGACGGGGGCCCAAAAAACTGGGGCCCCCCCCAGCTTCTCCAATCGCTTTTAAATTTATCGCTTTCAATGGTTTCCTGAAAGGGGGACCACATCAGGGCGGGAGCTTCTTTTTGCCCGGGTCACCTTTTAAACCCCTTTAAATTTTGGGGAAAAGGGGAAAAACCCTTTTTTTGTTCCAGGAAATGATCCGCATATAAAGGTATTTCCCATATGGGAAAAAGTTTTTGGGTTTTGGGACTGAAGGGGTTTTCCGGGGAAAAGGGCAACTTTTTGGGGAAAATTTTTTTGGGGGGGGGTTTAATTTGAGAATAATAAAGGGGCGCAGGGGTAACATAGAAGGTTTCAACAAACAGGAAACTGGCATAAAAAACATGCAAACATTTGCCAATCGGCAAGGGAAAGTAAAAATGACGCGACGGGGGGCTGTTTCGTGCCCCCCTTTCCAAAGGTTGAGAGGACTCCCTTTTTTCCATTACATGAAGAAAATTTTTTCCCCCCAAAAAAAGAAACCCCTTTCTCCCCCCCCCCCAAGGGGAGAAATCCTTAAGGGTTTCTAAAGTTCTTTAAGGGTTGGCCCCTTTAAACGATATGTGATGAGTTTTAGAGCAATTGGGATCCAAAACATCAAGGGAAAATCTAAAAGACCCCTTTGACCCCCTCCCGCCTTTTCCCCAAAAAGGGAAAAGAACCAAGGATTTCCCTAATTCCCCCCTTCCCCCTCCCCAGGGAAACCCGATTTCCCCCCCGGGCAGGGGGGACCAGTTTCCCCAATCCGGGGGAGAGTCCCGTCGGCGGGTTTCCCTCTCGGCTGACGGGCCCCTTTTTTGGGCGAAAGTGGGGTGGTTTACAGAGATCGCCGGGGGCGGGCCCCCCGAATCCCCTTTTGTCTCCCCCCGGAAAGGGGGTCAAGGGGTTTCGCGCAGTCGTCCAGGGGTTTGTGGGGGGAAACCCCGGGGGGGATTGGGAAAAACGGGGGAAACCCTCTGGGGGCTTTAAAGGTTGCGCAGATCCCCTTTTGCTTCCACAGCCGAGTTGAAGAAAAGCCCGGGCGGGGCCCCAGGGGGTCCCCGGGACCTTGGGGTTGGCCCGGGTAAAAATTGGAAAACGGGTTTTTCTGTTGAAAAAGTGCCCCTACAAGTTTTTTTAAGGCCTCGGCGTTTTTCCCGGGGGGAAAAACCCCTCAGAAAATCTTAAATAGCAGCACTTTTTGGCCCCCCCGGGTAGTTGTGGGTTGTTGGGGGGGGCCCGCGATACGCCCTCAGGAAATTTTGCCTTACATTAAAGTCCCGGAACTTCCTTATCAAAGTTGGGGGCTCTTTTTGTCGTTGTTGAGACCTTAGATGCTGGGGCTGGGTTTTTCCCCCTGGGGGGTTCTCGGTGATTCTTTCAAAAACGGCAAACTTTTGGGTTTAAGCCCCCGAGCAGGGCGCCCCTTCCCGGCATAAAGGGGGTTTAGGGCCCTGTTTGAAAAGATCAGGGGACCCACTAGCCTCAGGTTTTCTCCGCCTGGACGATTCCCCAGGCTTCGAGGGGTTTTTTTTTCCCTTTTTTGCCTTGGGCCCGAGGTTTTTAGAAAGGGCGTTCAGGTTTCTTTTTTCGGGGTTTTCCGGTTTATTCACTTTGTTTTTCTAATTTTTTGAGGGCTGGCAGAGTGAATTTTAACCTCCCCCTGTACTTGAGCAGAAAGGCCTGGATTGGGTTTAAAACCCCTTGCAGATCTGGTACATTTGTCCCTTTCCACTTCTGTAGCCAAAGGGGCTTTTAAAACAAAAAAGGGAAATTGCAGGCTGGGAATTTAGCAAGCCCGGGGGTCCCGCGGGCAAGGTTCCCGGGGAGATCCGCGTTGTCCCCCCCCCCCTTGCTGCTTTTCTGGCACTGCTGTTTGGGCCCTTTCCCCTTTTTCCTGGGGCCCGCACGGGCCGGCGGCAAACCATTTTAGGTGTAACTTGGGGGCTGTTCCCCTGCAGCCCCCGGGCTTTTGGGCCTACGGGGAGTTTTGATATTTTTCCCTCGGGATTGGTGCTGTCCAGAACGTGGGGGGGTTTGTCCCCCCTTTAACGCCCCGGGCATTTTTGTGTGCAATCACATTTTTGGCCCCCTTTCATATTAGTTTTGCAGGAAAAAATTTGGGGCAGTTTTCCCTTTTAAAAATCACGGCCATCCCTGTGCAAAACCTCCAGCCCTCCTGTGGGGGGGTCTTTGGGTGATCTCGAGGGGTAATTAAAACGAAGGGCCTCCAGGGGCTGGGGGGGGGCGGGGCGGGGAGTCCCCTTTTCAGGGCTGGGAAAAGGGCGGCCAGTTTGGGGGCCCTTTCCCGCAAGTCCGCCGCCCCAGTGCGCCCCCCTGCTTTCGCTGCCCCGCCGTTCCATTTCTGTCGCATGCAGGGGAAACGGCCCCCTGTGCGCTGCCCGTTTGGCCCCGGGGGGGCCCCAGAACGCGGGAAAATCCCGACTCGGGGGGTTTTAAAAAGTTGGGGAAATATGTCCGGGAGGGGGGGGGCGTTCCCTTGTGTTCGGCCTTTTAGCGCCCGGGTTTTCGCAGCTAATGGCGGGGATTAAAATCGGCGGGCGTGGGGGCCGATCCTCACCCAGTCTTCAGGGGCCGGCTCCAGGAACCGGGGAAATCGTCAATTTCTCTTAAAACATTTTGATAACCGAAATTTTAAAAAATTGTCTTAAAGACACCTTGTTAAAAGGGCCCGGAAAGGGGGTTCTTCCAAAAAAAATACTACCCGGGCCCGGTACCCTAGTGGTAACACGATCAGAAAACCCAAAGGGGGCCATTCTATCCATAACCCCTTTCCCCTTTCAGGTTCCTGACACTTATTTTGGATTAAATGGGCGCTAGAGCCTCTTTCTTTAAAAAAAACTTCCAGGGTTTACTTTTACAAACCCCCCCCCAAATATTTATGTTCCTTTAAAGGGGGCCCAAAACTCCTTCCTCACCAGGGTGCGGTTTAGCTAACGTGCTTTGCCCAAGGCCAAATTTGCCTTTGTGGCGATTTTTTAAATTGGGGCCCCACATTTTCCCCCCTTATACAACGAATGGAAAGGGCCTCAGTCCCCCCCGTGTATTAACAGGCCGAAGAGTCTATTCACGACTCACATCAACGTTTTGGCGATTATGCACCCCGGAGAAAAAGGGGGTTCAAACCCTTTTTTTCAAAAACCCCCACCAGTTTGTACAGTCGCATCGACTATTTTTTATCAACACTCCCTTTTAAACCCCCCATTGCAAATATAAGATAGAGTCAAGCTCCCCTCTGATTTCCCCTCCTTTTCACGCATCTTGCCCCTCCCAAAAACAGGCGCCCCCCCCCTTTGCCTGGGAAAAACAAAAGAGACCCTCCCCGCAGGGGCCACTTTTCATGAAAAGCTCCAAGTTTCCCTTTCTGGGCTTCCAAGATCACCCTTGGGGGGCACCCTACAACCCCCCAGGGGCCCCATGGGAGGCATTAAATGCGTCAAAGCGTGGAGTATTATTTTTAAAAAATGGGGCGCGCTTTAAGCGCGGGCTTTCGAGAAAATTCGTTTCCTGTTAGTGACTTCACTCTGCAGAGGTTGGGCCCTTTAAGGGGCCCCAGGGCCCAAAACCCGATCCCGAAAAAGTTTTTCTTTGGCAAAGCCCCCCTCGGTTTTGCGTAATGGATCGCAAAACAAACGCCCTTTTGACAGGTGGGGAGAGGCGGTTTTTTACGAGTGGAGCAATAAACCAGGCAGGTATCTAGCTAGGGCATTGAGGGAAAGAAGAGCCTCCTTGTTTGTTCCCCAGATTAAAACTGAAGCGGGGAAACTGGTGCACTTGACAGAGGATATTTTGACAGCTTTCCACGGATATTACTCGAAACTATACAACCTCCCGGGGACGGTCCAGCGTCCTGACACTGCAGGATCCGTGCCTAAGTTACAGGAATACTTGCAACGCACAGCTCACCCGGCCTTGACCTCTGAAGTTATTAGCTCTCTGGAAGATCCTTTCTCCCCACAGGAGCTCCAGATGGCGATTGCCTCATTGCCAATGGGTAAGAGCCCAGGACCGGACGGCTTTACTGCTAAACTTTATAAGGTCTTGCAGCAGGGGCGTCGCTAGGCAGGTTTATTCGGGGCACAAGCCTCGAACAAAGCTGCCTGTGCCCCGAGTCTCAGACCGCCGGCTCCAGACTGCGGGCCTGCAGCACCCACGTTCTATTGAGCTGTGTGTCCGTGCTCTGGACGCACTCACAGCTCAGGATGGTTGCTAGGTGCAGGGAGGGAGGCGACTGCAGGAGGTGACGGGGCTGAGGAGGGAGGAGGGGGCGCCGGCTGCTCACACTGCCAGAGGCAGGAAGATCCGGGGCACAGCACAGTGTCCGGCAGTGAGAGGCTCCGCCCCCTGCTGTGATCTCTGCTCCGGAGCATCTCCTGCAGCTGCAGTGTCCTGCCCTGTCCTCATGGCTGCAGCAGCTCCCACAGGTACACACATCCCAAAAGGTCTCCAGTGAGTGAGGAGCCTCCCTGCAGAGACAAGGACTGCGTAGTGTAATAGGAGGGAAACAGCAATATCTTCATGAATGTAAACTGTACTGAGTGTCTGAGTGTGTGTCTGAGTGTGTCTGAGTGTGTGTGTGTCTGAGTGTGTGTGTGTCTGAGTGTGTGTCTGAGTGTGTGTGTGTCTGAGTGTGTGTGTGTCTGTCTGAGTGTGTGTGTCTGTCTGAGTGTGTGTGTCTGTCTGAGTGTGTGTGTCTGTCTGAGTGTGTGTGTCTGTCTGAGTGTGTGTGTGTCTGTCTGAGTGTGTGTGTGTCTGTCTGAGTGTGTGTGTGTCTGTCTGAGTGTGTGTGTCTGTCTGAGTGTGTGTGTCTGTCTGAGTGTGTGTCTGTCTGTCTGAGTGTGTGTATGTATGAATATATGTTCACACTGCGTAAATTGCGGGGCGCATTTCTCCGCGTATTTGCGCTTCAATACGCCCGACATGCACACCGCAGTTATGGTAATTCATAGCTCTCCTAGACAGCTATGGATTACATGTAGTATTGTATGCACAGGGGGAGCAGCGTGTGGTTCCAAAACACACAGCGTATTGCGGTGTGTACCATACTCGCCGCAATAAGCCGTGTGAACATTACCAAAGGGCCCGGGCCCCGGATGTTTGGGCCCTTTGAACGCCCTGTTTTGCGGATGAGCTGTCCCCTCAGTTTAGCTTTAACTCAGTCTCCCAACCCTTCCTTTTCCCCCGGAAATTTCCCTAAAAGCTCACTCCAGTTATCCCTAAAGGGGGGAAAGGTTTCCCTGCCATGGGGGGGGGGGGTCCGAGCTCCGTAAAATCCCCCTGCTTAACACCTTTGCAAAAATTCTTTGCTAAGTTGATTGCCTTGGGTTAAAAATTCCTCCCCTTAAACCACCGATCCTTTAGACCAAGTAGGTTTCTTTCCGACGAGAGTCGAGATAATACGCTTAAAATTCACATTAATTAATCATGCTGTAGGTCTGGAACCCCCTGTATGCTGCTTCCTGATGCGAGAGGCCTTTGAGGGTCGATGGTCTTCCCTTTTAGGGGCTCTCACTTTAATGGGGATGGGCCCGTCCTTATGAGAAGAACTTCGCTCTTATCATCCCGCAAGCACAAAAGGGTCAATGGACTACTCTCGTCCTTTTTCCCTTCGCAATGTACCAGGGGGGTGTCCCCTTTTCCCCCTTTTTTTAAAGTCTGTTTGGAGCACTTACTCCAGGTATCCGCATGAACGGCGCCATCGCGGGATTAAAAAGTGGAAGCTTGAGGTGAAATGTTCGCTTTTTCAAAGACCTGCTTCTATATTACTAACCACACATATCTCTCCCTTACCTACGTACTAGCCACCTTTGGCTACTCGCTACAAAAGTGAATGGCCAAAAAATGTGGCCTTTAATTCTCCCCCCCCCAGAAGAAGTGATTCGGCTTAAGGAAAACTATTCCTTTTCATGGGCCTCCTCTCATATTAAATATTTGGGTGTTAATATCCCTGCGGATCTTAATAAACTGTTTGATTTTAATTTCCCGCCTATTCTTAATTTAATACGATCCGACCTCTCCAAGTGGGATAGAAAAGACTTCTCTTGGATGGGCCGAATCAACATTGTAAAGATGAACATTCTCCCCAGATTACTTTACTTGTTTCAGACAATACCGGTACTCCTCCCCAAACCTTTTTTTCGTTCCTTGCATGGTCTTATCATGCAGTTTGTCTGGGCGCAACAACGCCCTCGGATTTCCAGAGCTACTTTGATGAGGCCTAGAGCCGAGGGCGGACTTTCGGTCCCAAATTTTCAGGCTTACTATCTGGCAGCATCGGCGGTTAGAATACTCGATAGCTTTCACAATACCCATATTAAATTCTGGGTCCAAATTGAGACGGAGTTATTCGGATCACCAACAGCGGCGATCCCCTGGATTCCACCCTTGTGGCTCCCCAAAAAGGCCTTAGCATCCCTTCCTTTCATCTCTCAAACAGTGGCCCAAATATTTAGATCATACCCCTCTTCCATACCTATCCTGAAACCGGGGGGGTCCACTTACTCCCCTCACGGGTAACCCTGGCATTCCAGAAGCACTCGGTTCTGTGGGACTTGGGATTGGGGGTGGGAGAGGGTTTGGGATCATGAGGGATGTGTATTGCGATGGAGCGGTGAAAACGTACTCAACACTTACAACTGATTTCCATTGCCCTAAATTCTCAAGGTTACACTTTTACCAACTCTGTAGCCTGTGTTCGGCCTACCATGCGTCTTTTGCATTTAATAGAACCCTTACTACCTTTGAAAGCTGGTGTCTTCGGCTTCCATTCTCTACCCACTTGCTGTCTAGGATCTACGGTCTGCTGACACGGGCTGAGACATTTACCGAGCTTAATTTTCAAATGGCGTGGGGAAGGGAACTCTCGAGAGAGCTCTCGGACGAAGAGGGGACGCAGGGACTAGCACTGGCACGCAGGACCTCTGTCTCCATCAGAATTCAAGAGCTAAATTACAAAATTATTTCTAGATGGTACAGAGTCCCCTCGCTCTTACACTCCTTCTACCCTGCTGTTTCCAACTTATGCTGGCGATGCCACGGGGAAGTGGGTACGATGCTACACATATGGTGGAAGTGTGCACTCCTCCTCAGCTGTCATCGCCAGTTGCTCATGTCACGTTCATGGATCACATGATGCAGAAACCAATCTCTGGCCTAAGCAGTCACATGACTGCACGTACATCATGTGACCACAGAGGAAAGGGATTGGCTGCAGCAACATGTCATCCACGAACGCGCTGTCAGCAGTGAGGGACGGGGGGAGCTCTGACAGTGCTGGACTGGAAGTGATGGGGGAGGTAAGTATGTCTTCATTTTCTCTTTTAGCACAGGGGGAAGTGGTACGGAAGTTTTATAAAGTAAAATAAATGGGGGCAACTGCAGTTCCTTGCACACCAGGTAAAACCAATGAAGGGGCTACAATGATGAATTAGTGCTGTGGACCCTTCATTCTCAGGATTGTGGACCCACCACCGATCGTAAAGTGATGGCATAGCTAACCAATCACCTATTACTTTATTGGAAGGGTATACCCCATTAACTTTTTAATTAAATTGTGAATGTCAAATTTTTCCATTAAAGGAGAATTTAAAGATTTTTTTTCTCCCCACATAACAGCACCACTCTGATCTACTGGCTGTGCGTGGTATTGCAGCCCCTTTCACGTAAAGGGATAAGTGAGGTTACATGAGGCAGACTGTACGTGTGTATTTCTGGGAGCACTCTCTGAGGACACAATGCTAGAATTAGGTCTAATCTATAAAGTAAAACCTGGAGAAGCCCTTCATTATCACCATGTAATACAGACTTGTACCTTATGTACATCTAATTAGTGTCAAAATTCCCAAATTTTTACCTACTTATTTTTGAGTAAACCAAATAAGCCCAAAATAGAACGGTAATAAAGTCCAAAAAGCCCTTAACCTCATAACAAACCAGATTTTCTAAAGTGACGGGAATGAGTTGTATTCAGACATTCCAGGTGGTGTCATACAATTGCACTTATATTGCACATGCTAGCAGGTCTGTGCTTCAATAGTGTGGCACCCTACCGTGAAAACAAATGGGTTTAGCTTAGCACCGCCGGCAGCCTATCGGGAGGTTGAAAGGTCTTAGCTATAGAAACCATGGGGCAGCTTCAGGGAGTTTGAAGGGTCTTAGTATGGGCACCTGAGGGCTGATGCAGCCCTTACAAGAGGGGAATCTGGAAAAAGGGGGGACATTTTTAATAACATTAGTGAAAAGTGCTTTTTTTTTGAAAGATCTTTAAAAAAAAAAAAGCATCTTGTAGTGAGACAACCCCTTTAATGAAGACGTTTTCCAAATATATTGCTTTGTTAATTTTATTTTACCGAGGAGAGAAGAGAGATTTAATCTGCTCTGAGTGCATTCAGGTTTCTCTCTGTTACAGACTTCTCTGTTTTGTTTATTAAGAGAGGGGAAAGAGTCACCAAAATTTCACAACAGGGGGGGCGGCAGCAGAGAAATAGGCCAATTTTTTGAAATTTTGGTTTTTCCCAAATTTCATGCGCATTAAACTGGCATAGAATGCGCCTGATTTATGAATCCGCTCTACATCAGGTCATAAATTAGGTGCATTCTAGCACAAAGACAACATTTCTGGCTCAGGTAAACCACTTTGAAAGTGCTCTACCTGTTCCAGCAGTAAAGCCCTAATTTTCTATACTGAAGATAAATCTATAGTGTGTACAATTGTAGTGCGCCCCGCTCCCGCACGCCCTGAAATAGGACATTAAAAGTGCCCCTGCTTTTGTAATGCCCCCCCTAAAGGGTGTGGCCAATAAAAAATGTCGCAGATTCTGGTTCCCTGTTTTTCCACTTTGTAGGGAAGGTCCAGACAGCTGATTTTCAATGCTGAAAGGGTGCTTTCACACAGAGTTTTTTTGTGCAGAAAGACACAGAAATTAATGCTGTACATTTCTGCACAAAAATACATTAAAAAAACGCTTTACAAAAAATTTTAGTGAAAGCACCCAAAATTTCAGCAGCGATTCATTGTGAAAAAACCCAAATTTTAAAGGATTTTTTGTCAGATTCAAGCAATTCAGCGATGAATCCGCATCAGAATTGGTGGGAAAATCAGCCATGTGAACTTAGGCACAGTTCACACGGATTATTGCCGACATAATTGCGGGGACGGATTTCGCCCCGCAATTACGGCGTAGCCGTGCAGCGGGGGTGGGCGGGTTCTCGGCATCTCGCCGGCCCAAAAACTTCATTATTCATGGGGTATACCCGTAAAAAAAGTGTTGTCCTTTTCCCCGCCCGGGGGATTTGCCCACGGTAGAGGGGACGGAATCCAAGTTCTCAAAGAACTGTGGTTTTCGTAATGGCTGGGATGATTTCAGC